>JAJJMC010015296.1:1112002-1122298 GCA_023531435.1 Papaver californicum
TTAACTTGATCCTCTTCCACGTGTCGTGCTTCTTTAATTTACTAACATATCTAACTCGTAAAAACTTTCCTCCCTTCTTTGCCTCAATGAATATGCCTTAACAATCATTGTTATACCTCTTTCACACAAACAGTCATTAAAAATCAAGTCACCCCCACCACCACTAATATCAACACCATCACCAGCCATATTAACACCAACACCACCACCCATATCAAGACCACCACCACCAGCCATACCTACAGCATCATCAGACACCACTAATGATACCAATATTTAAACAAATATTAGCTTTATAAACAATCTCATATTTATGCCTAAACAAGATTAGTAATCAACCAAATGCATTAAGTAAATTGTCTACAATCCTTGATTTTCATCTAACAAATGCAATGGTAGCAAATCGAACCTAAAATAAGGAAAAAAAAAATAAGGAAACAACAAACATTGGTTCCTTGAGTCTTAGAAACCAGAGTTTTCCAGCATTTCACACAGAGCACATATATGGTGCTTGATATCAAACCAATCCTTCTTGGCAAAAGGATCAACACAGCGTTCAAAAAACAACATCAGTACAAAGTTACTAGCAAAACCTAAACACAGATTTTAGAAATTACTTGGGTTTTTTGATGATATCTTCTTTCCTCCTTTCTTTTCTTTGGAGATTCTCTTGTTCTTCATGTAAACACATATACAAAGAAGAAAGGATTAGTAGCAGTTAATAGACAAACTCTGATAAAGAGATCAAGAGAGAAACTAACGATTGATCCTTTACCCGGTCACTATGGTTGTTGTTGTTTGAAGATGGGGTGGTGCTGGTGAAAATAGATGCTTCAAAGAGGGATATCAGATTTCAAATATATTGATACTAGAACATCGATCAAGAGTAAGATTTTCCACCATTTTACTGAACCATAAGCTAGAACCATAGCTACATAAGAGGAACTACAACAGTAAAAACACTATCGAGATCAGTTATTGTTATCATTTTGAATAGTTGGATTCAAATTAAACCAAGTTTGAAGAATTTTGTTGAACTAACTATCATCATCATCACTACACACTAACTTGTTATGTTTGTGGGGAGCCTGGTAGTGCATAACCCGGTTCGCACTTAACCCGATCCGAATGGCGGCCCGTTGGAAAATTAAATTAAACTTTTTGAGAGGTTTGTTTATGGAACGGAGGGACGGGTCGATAGGCCCTGACCCGGGAGTAAACGGAGGAACGGGTCGATAGAATCAGTCTAATAAGAATTACTCTCCCCTTATTTCAAAAAAAGAAAAATTACTCTCCCCTTATTTCAATAAAAGAAAAAAACTCCCCCCACATGTTACGATATTTGGGCATATCATTGAACAAATACCGGAAGAAAGAATAAGTAACAAAAAAAAATCAACTTCCGTGACTTGATCAAATCAATTCCTTCCATTTTTGGAGAATACCGTTTCTACTTTAGTTGTTCGTTATGTCAGTTCACTAAATTTGTAAGAAACATCACATTGTTGTGTTGATAATCAAACATAAATGAACTGTATTTATATTTTCAATGAATTTTCTTTTATCATAAAATATTAAGTTTACTTGTAAACTATTCCAAGGCTACGCCACCTCCCGCGTTGGGAAATCTGAAACATTCCTGAACTCGGAAGTATAATAGAAACCACAAAGCTAAGAAATAGAGCATCCTCTCCAGAGAAGAACTAGGACTAGTTATTAAAGAGAGAATTAATGGAAGTAATAGTTATCGTTTTTCCATTTATTTTTATTGCAATTGGGATAGTAGCAGGTTTATTATGTTGTTGTGGCGCCAAGGAGAAACCCGCTACTACTCCTACTGATACAGATGGAGGGATGATTGTGATGGTGGGTGCTGGTGCCACAGTTGTAGCTGCTTCAAGTTGTGGTGGGGGTTGCGGTGGGTGCGGCGGTTGTGGTGGATGAGATTAAAGAAGATTGATGATGTGTGGTTTATAGAAGATCGATCATGTGTGGTTATAGAAGATCAAATGCATGAAAAAAATATTTATTAAGATTGGCAAATTATCCATACTTAGTTTAATGCATTCTATGTACAAAAATTGGCTATCATTTGGTTATGATTATAAATTTATAATCAAAATTTTTAATTTTCTTAATTTTACTTTTTATACGTGTACCCATTACCCAGTTACCGTGAAAACTGTATTATTACAGGAAAAGAATAGTTAGAGTTCCGGTGTTAGGAATTTCATCATAAAGATTCAACTAAAAGAAAAAATAAATTAAGAAGAAAAGATGATGAGAAAGAAGATAATTGGTTTATTATTTCACCCCGTTTTGACTTCAAATCATTCATCCTTCAATGAAGATTAGCTTTACAACTTACCTTTCCCTATAACAAAATTTCAAACAATTACCATCTTCGTTTGAACAAAAGTGTTACTATTACTTTTTAATTTTAACCTATTTTTAAATCAGAATGAAAAAATTGATATCAACACTTTTACGAAGGGAGTGTTATTTAGTCATCACTAATTAAATAATATCATAACTTTCCTTTACGTGTAAATAAAAATATATAAAATAATTAAAATAAAATATTTTTCAAACTACAAATTTGTTCGAATTAACATTTAAAAAAAATGTAAAAAAATTCAACGTGATATATGTAATGAGTACAAAGTATAAACAACATTACAGTATTTAAATTTTTCAAAGACGAGATCTTCACATTTTTAGGTTTAGCTTAAATTTATGAAAACTGTTACAATTTATTTTGAAAATGAACGTTTTGGTTTAACAACCTTCATAATACATCAACATAAGGGTTAGCCCTAGAGAAGAAAGCCTTCTAAAACTCCCAAATTTCATTTCCACCTTGTTCTTAATAAACCCTAACCAATTGAAAATTGATACAGTACTAGAGAAGATATACAAGAGTTGGTTCAGCTATAATAAACCCTAACAACAACACTTAAATCTCCTTCTTGAATCAACCTATAATGATCTGATGCTTCGAATTCTGAAAACCCTAAAAACTACACTCATCAGATCGTGTCTGCTGGCGGTAGAGAAGAACTCATGAAATGGGTCGATTAGTTTTTAGAGAGCTATCTAAAGAAACCTAATCTCAGCCATTAATCTCATTTCCTTAGAGATCTATTATGAATCATACAGGTGTTAGGGACACAGTATGTTACAAATGTTAAATATATTTTAGGATTAACGTGAATTTTAAATATTAAATTCCGATTTGGTTAAAAGTTAGACCAAATCCTATATTAAAATTTAAGTACTAAAAATTAATTAATTTTTTTATATGTTAATGATCACTTTGATTTTTTTTCACTTGTCTATAAGAAAATGTTCTCGAGTCTCTTTGGGAAAAAGACACTACGAAAACAAAAAAAAATGCTCTACAAAAAATAAAAATAAAAAATCAAATGTCAGATAAAATAAGAAAAAATTTATATATAAGTGATTAATACCAAAGTTTCCATATTTTTATAATAGATCTTAAAATAAACACACACACAGTAGTAATGGATCAACAGTATTATCACTCATTTATTTGTTCTCAACCAGTAGCATCTTCATTTTAATCCTTCCTCCCCTACAAAAATCAAAAAACCATGTAAGTTAAAGATTGTCAAATATTTAGAGATCAAAGAACTAGATACAGTTATACTTCCTCCCCTACAAAAATCAAAAAACCATGTAAGTTAAAAATTGTCAAATATTTAAAGATCAAAGAACTAGATACAGTTATAGATATTACTATAATACAGTGGTAAAATTATTAAATGATGGTACCAATCACCCGAGTTCAAAACTTTAAATTCTTTACGGACTAAACAAAAAAAACAAATATAATTACAACTTAGGGAGTACAACAAGGTAAATAATAACACACTTTCTAAAGAAAAAAAAAGGGATTAGAGTGAACTTACCAGAGTCTTGCGATGGCTATCTAGCCTGCTACCGCCTTGGCTCCAGCATGTAAGATTACAGTATTTAGCACACCTTTCTCTAACTTCAGGATTTTCAGGGTCTGGTTTAGTACACCCAGCATAGCAATCTTGAAAACAATTTTCAAAGTCAAAATCTGCTGTAGCTTGTCCTAAAAACATTCCTAATATCAACAACACTGCCATCATTTTCATAGCACTGCTACTTTTACCACCTCCTTCCATTTTCCCTATCTCACTTTTTTTAAACTAGAAGCACAAGTTTGTAAGTAACTCAAATCTTGGTATCAGGTATAATGCCTCCTACAAGGCAACACCTTCTTTTAAATATATGAAGTTGTATCCAAATTAAACAAGTCATGATTGAATGATTTCCTAGTTAAACCGATGATGATGCAGAGTTAAATCATTTCAGGATTAAACCCATGAGGCCAAGACAGCTCAGAATTAAGTGTACGTGAAAAAGGAGAGAAAATCTGTTGATACATAGAATCCGTGTAGATATTTTAGGTGATTAATTGGGTTATTTGCAGTAGACGCTATTATAGAATCTCCTCCGCTATATTTTTGAGGGAATTGAAAAAATACCCCTCATTTGAGGATCAGGCTTTATGATGCAAAAGCGCCAAATTTACCGAGTACATTAGAAGATAGTAGTCCAAGCTTTACACGGAAAGGGAGTGTCCGAGAGTGATTACACCAGAAATGCTTGTCCAAACCAATATTTTTACTAAATTAAGCAACTGAATAAATTTATGGTTGGTCCCTTGGCATTGTGATGATTCCCAATGAATTTGAATATGGCAGCTCCTCGAGCATATCTCAAGAGCCAATGTTATCAAATTTTGAAGTCCGTATGCACTGGAGCTAGAGAGCGAGATCGCAGTATGCTCTAATTATTCAAAAGCTTTGGTTTGCAACCAATTTCAAGGACTTCAAACTTCAGAACATTGTTACTCAGCCTGATTTCGCATAAGGGCTTAGAGTGCCTTTTTACTGCTGACGGATTCAATGTTAAGCTTGTGACAGTAAGTATACAAGGTTAACACCTAGATTTGTTGTTCCTTCCAATTAGTGAGTAGTACCAATCACAACTCTACAATTTTAGGGTCATTACTTTGTGACTTTACCACTCAGAGGGAAATGACACTTAGGTTCATAGTGATAACATTGCAGATCTACATTATGAAATGAATTGAATTGATTGAACTTAATGAATTGAATACAGGAAAAACTTTATATAGACTCTCAACTCTCTACCAAGCGTACATAGCACACAACTCAATCCTCACACACTTACTTCACACAATCACCACACGTATACCTCACACAGTCACACACTATTAACCTAACACACTCACACACTATTATTCCCCCTCAAGTTCAAGGTACCTTGCAAAGGAACATTGAACTTGCACTGACAGACACTATTAAACTTGCACTGAAAGATACTATTTAACTTGCTTTGACACACAAATGACAAGCTAGGAGTGGACCAAAGTTGTTGCAGATTGTGGTTTGATATGTTTGTAGTATGAAGCCAGTGAGCATAGCATTCTGTCTGGTAGGTGGTGTTGCAGCAGTAGTTGGTGTAGAAGGCAGTGAGCATGCTCCAGAAGTATCAACTCTCCAGAAGTAGGAGGTGTAGTTGGAAAGAAGACTACAATCCAAGATAGCTCCAAGAAGAGAACAAATGACCAAATGAAAGAAGCAAGCCAAGTTGCTTACTCTAGAGACAGATTTCAAAGGTTGAATCCTTTTATTCACAATCAAAGAAAAGAAACCAGCAAGTCTATATTCGCCTTGCACTTATTTATAGACACAAACAACCACTCATCCTTCACTTGCAGAGTTTGACGAGAGAATAAAGGACTCACTGAAATGAGGCATAACACCAGTGAATAACAACCAATACTAAAGAAGATCTGCAAAGAAAAAAATATTGCAACTCATCGCTGTAACAGCATCCATAACATTGTGCGCTGGAAAAGCATCAAAAGAAACAACATACTGCATAAGCTATGCACCAAAGAACAGGACCAACAGAAGATTGTGCAGAGTTGAACTAGTGGATGATCCACTAACTGCAAGCAACATAATAGAAACTTCAAGAAGCATAATCTCTTCTGCACCAGTTCCAAAAGGAAGGAATCAGAGAGACGCAAGAAAAAGAAGAAGAAAACAACATGATTGTAGTTCATATGCACCACAGTTGAATGGCACAATTACGAAGCAGCTACCGGCAGTTTAAACAAGGACCAAAAAGCATTGATTGAGAATAATCACACACTTCCTCACACAAAAACTGTATTATCCGAGAACCTATTGCAGAGTTCAATGAGGGGATAAACCAACTCACTGCAAATAGACACACTCAACGTTTCATTCTTGACAGCAAGGAGTTGAGGCAAGAAGTAGAATCACAAACATTCCAGCAACAAAACATCGCGAGTTATCTCAGTAGCAAACAAAACATGAAGTAGGATGAAAGAGAGAAGAAGATTTAGATTCAGAAAGAAATATGAAGAAAAAGTGTTGTACACAGAGAATAAAAAAAAAATCTGGCAGGGAACCAGAAGAAGAAGTAAGAATTGAAAATGGATGCAGAAAATGATTTGATTGAAAGAGAGAAGAAGATTGGCAAGAAATTGAAATAGCAATTGAACTTGAACTCGAGGCAGGTGTTAGAATTTGAAAATCGGCCGAATATTATCCGAAAACAATGCTAGTGATTTTTGCACTAGTCTTACAGAATTGAAAGGAACATTAAACAATGCTGAGGTTACTTAGTCTTACATGTATTGAATGAACAATGCTGGTGATCTTTGCACAAGTCTTACATGTAGAAGACAGATCAATGCTGATGGGACAACATCAGACTTACATGGAATCAACAATGTTAATGGCACAGCATCAGTCTTACATGTATTAGAAAATCAAAGCTGAAATTATTCAGTCTTACATGAATTGGATCTGAAAAGATCTGAAGAGAATGAGATTGAATCTCAAACAGGGACTAAAGTGAAACACAAAATCAATGAGAATGTTACCGTAATTCATCAAGACAGTATCAGGAACATAAATTGAAGTAAATCTTAGCAGCATCAAAAGAACACCATTAGAAGTAACTTGAATCAGAAGAAGAAAGCGTACCCTAGGATCAGTAGAGTAGTAACAATTTCTGAGACAGATCAGAAACAATTGAATCTGTAGTAGTAGCAGAAACAGATCAAATCTGAGACAATCACTGATAGCAGCAGAGAACATGAAGATTGGCAACAAATTGAAAAAAAACCAAATTCATCCAGAATTGAACTGAAAGAAGAAGAACATTCTTGTCGTTGTTGTTACAGTAGTAGCAATTGTATACTAAAACCCCTAAATTTCTACCAAGCAACAACAGAAGAATTATCAAAGAACAAGTAGGAAGGATGAAGAATATTTAGGTTAAGGATCGAAACGGTTAAGCCAGAGCGCTCTGATACCATGATAACATTGCAGATCTACATTGTGAAATGAATTGAATTGATTGAACTTAATGAATTGAATACAGGACAGACTTTATATAGACTCTCAACTCTCTACCAAGCGTACACAGCACACAACTCAATCCTCACACACTTACTTCACACAATCACCACACGTATACCTCACACACTCACACACTATTAACCTCACACACTCACACACTGTTACATAGAGCTTGTTTGTTGGTGCAGATATTTGCAAAGAGTTCTGACAATAATACTAGGTAATGCTAGAGATGGAAATACTAAATCAGTTTATGAATTTATCGGCGAAAAACTAAACCTGTATTTTTAACATTCATGCAAGGAAAAGAAAATTCCTTGCAATCAGTCCAGAGTAAACGAAACACAAATTTGCATAAAAACAAGATCCTCATAACAACATTTGGTACTAAATTTATTCTCCGATAGAATCTACATTTTACTAGAAACTTACTAAGTCTTCTTCTCACATAAATAAGCGTAGGTACAAAAATATAATCTTCTTCCCCTAGAGTATTAGTTTAGTTGTTTCGAATCCTTTTCATCATTGCTATCCAACTCATTACTCATTGCAGCTTCACTTTTACGACCTCCGCTATCAGAATCAGTTTCATCTGCCACTTTCTCACTCTCAGTAGTTAAGCTACATACCTTCTCTTGAGATGACTCGTCCATTTCCAAGTTATCTGAAGATGTATTTTCATCTTTTGATGTTCCATCAGCCTGAGATTTCTTTTCAACACACATTCTTTGTGAGACAAGTCTTTGTTGTGAATTGGTTGTGTATTCTTTGTCATTTTGACCCCTGAAAGAGAGACAAACATTCCCATTACATAGATTCATGGTAGAGATGTTAGATGTAGGACTTCCTGTGAGCTCTTCGAGTTTCTTCACCCTTAGTTTACTAACTGGACTTTTATCATCCTCATCAATAAATTCAGTTACTGTTCCCGAAAGCCTCTTTCTTTTTGGTGCTGAAGATAATGGGATATCAACTGCTTCGCATATGATGGCATATTCCTCGCCTAAGATGTCAGACATTTTGTTGAATTTGTAAGGCTCTCAAATGTATTGCCAGTTGAAACGTCCAGTCTTTGTTTGCCTCCGACGTCACAGGTATGCGCTGGCCTGATTTCCTTATCATTCTCGTTCTCACTGATACCTGCGGGTTGTTTGCTATCTCGCTTAGATAGACCAATCTCTCTCTCTTTTGACTCAAATCTATCTGTGCATTCCATCTTGAATAGTGAAACAGTATTCTGATTGTCTTCATTCAAGTTTACCAAAGGCTCTGTATGCTTTTCAGTCAGCATAGGGCCTGCGAAAAAATCAGTAAAGAGACGATGTTAAAGGACAAATACAATGAAAGTAAGTTGTTGACAAGGTCTTCAACTCCTTGTAGTATCTAGCAGATGAAACTAGATGGTCAGCTGAACCTTGCTTTAACGCCAAGTTAATAATCAAAAAAACATCAAGTCCATTAAGATCTATGGTTTTCAAGGTCTACTAATGGATCCATTTCTAGTGCAAACAGATTCGTACTACAAGTTATGGCTCTTGCAAGTGACTGCATGTTCCTCCTCAAGTGAACCAAGACGGGACGTATGATTGATAAATGAAGACAATTGAAACAACAACAAAGCATAAGATCACAAAAAACAGTGAACCCAACTAATACTGCAGATTACAAATTCCCCTAACAGGACAAAAAAAAAACTACAGTAGGCTAGTGCAATGAGCACCAAAAATGTAGAAAGTATCAGGTTGCAAATCACGAATAACAACAGCCAACACACACAAGTATTAAGTATTTATATTCATGAAACCAAGGGGTGCTGTGCAATGAAACCTTCATGAACAAAGTAAGAATTAACCGACAGTGGATATAGACAGAGAAAGAAAGGAATAGTCTATACGAAATTAAAGACTGATAAGAATAACAAGGCAGTGTGAAAATGTCAGTTTTCCACCCAGGGTTCACATGAACACAAAGAAGAACAACGCAGTGACAGTGAAAACTTATTAACAAGCGAATTTAATATATGTAAAGAACAACAAGTAAGAGAATGTCAAATCATATCTGAGATGTCCTCATCTCTGTTTACATGATGAGAGAAATTCAATTTGCTATCCTTAATGAGCTGCCTAGATTTCTCTTCTTCCAAATTCTTAATTACCTCTTGCAAGGAAACAACTCTTTCTTCTGCTTTCTTTCTCTTTCGGACAGAACATTTCGGTCTTCAGCTAGACGCGTAATTTGATTTTTCAGTCCATTCAATGCCATTTTGTAGCCTTCAAGTTCATCCACAAAAGAAGTTGTAGTGAACGCAAAGTCCTTCAACTTGCTTTCATACCCAACTCGTTCCGCTGCCTTCTTCTGAAGCTCTACCGAAAAACCATGACACTTGACTTTGTAATCGTCTAATTCTTTCGGATACAAGGCTGTTCGACTCTCAGACTCCCTAAACTTGGTCTTCAAAACTTCACTCTCATCCTCCACCTTTCTTTTCTCATGCCCCAAATGCGCAATCTCCTTATTGAGCTTGTCGATTTGTTTTCCCGCCTCATCTCTTGTTGCTCTTACTTCATCTTCTAAGCTCTCAACCCGTTGACTCAGCTCAACACACATTTTCCTGTACTCCTTTAGGTCATTATCAAGAGAAACCACTAATCCGCTCCTCTCCTTAAACTTAGTATACATCTCATTATGTTTAGCTTTATAAATGTTTAGGCCAAAAATTCCTTTTGCTAAACAACCAATCAAACTCTTGGATACAAGTTAAATAAATATAAACGAATAATATAGAAATATCTTTTAAAATAATAAAGAATCATCT
>JAJJMC010015296.1:1132298-1187035 GCA_023531435.1 Papaver californicum
TTTAATCTAGATGCTTCTTTGCTTGATCCTCTTCCACGTGTCGTGATACATTAATTTACTAACAATAAACATTCAATTGTTTCTCCAAACCAACTTGACTATTCAGCCTCGATTCGCCTTGTGTCGCCAAATCCTTACACCTTCTCTTGAACTCCTCAATCTGACCGTTCAAATTATCACACGTCATCTTGTACTTATTGAGCTCACCATACATCTTATAAGGGAATCATGAGTTGAAAAAGGAATATCCAACAAACATATGGTAACTGTATATAATATCTAGTCTACATTGAAGAAAATAATATTATGTCATATTCTTAACAATATTCTTGGCAGAGTATACATGGATAATTTTCAGTAACTATGTATACCTTGTTTCCTAACTTATGTTGTAATATCTTGTATATATATTCATATACACACATCAATAAAGGTGTGGGAAATTATTTGGGTAAAAGCTAAACTGTGTTCTAGATTCTTTATGGTACAGAGCCACCAAATCTCCAACGAGAAACAATGGAATCCTCCACCTCAAGCCAAACACCAAACTTCACCATCAATACCCAACCTAACTCCACATCTGATAAGCATCTTATTGCTCTCAATATCACTACCCAAATCAATGAGAAATTAACCCCCACCACTTTTCCCCAGTGGCGTGCTCAGTTTGAAGCACTTCTCACTGGATATGATCTTCTCAACTATGTTGAAGGAACCCTCCCATGTACAAAATCAGATGGATCCCCTTCAGATGAGCTTCATAAGACTCATTGGATCATACTAGATAAATTATCCTCAGTGCGATTTTGGCATCTAACACAGCCTCCATAACACCCCTAATAGCCACATCAAAAACCTCTCATGCAGCCTGGAAAAAGCTTAATCACCTCTATGCCATCCGTTCTAGGACTAGAGCAATGCAGCTAAAGGAAGAGCTTACACTAATCCAGCGTGGAAACAAAAGTATCACAGAATACCTTCACGCTGTGAAAAATATGGTAGATGAACTCGCCGTTATAGATCAACCATTTCAGATGATGACCTGACACTGTATGTGTTAAATGGTCTAAGTTCAGAATTTCGAGATATCGCAGCACCAATTCGTACCAGAGAAACATCTCTGACGTTTGAAGAATTGCATGACTTACGAGTTGGTCATGAAGCCTATATAAGGCGCCTTGAAATTTCAACACAAAGTGCGGTTATGTCGGCTAAATACACACGCACGAGACCAGCAATACAGGAAAACCGGTTTCAGAGACCTTACAAACAGAACGATCATCCCAGACAATATTCCAACAAAAACTCAGGCAGGTACTCAACAGGACCGCAGCGTGATGGAAGTCTCTACAACACAGGACCGGGTAGGACAGCTTCATCCACTAGGCGCTACCAACCAAAGTGCCAATTATGTGACCAGATGGGTCACACGGCCAAAGCATACTCACAATTTCAGTCACAGCAAGCATCTGTGAACTTTGTTACTACAGCCACAACCAAAGACAAAAACTGGTTTCTTGATTCGGCAGCCTCTCACAACATCACTGGTGATCTATCAAATCTATCCATACATTCAGAGTATGATGGAACTGATGAAGTAATTCTTGGAGATGGCTCAGGTTTGATTGTCTCTCACGTTGGTTCATTAGCCTTAACAACGCCACATCGAACCTTTACACTACGGGAGACACTCTTTATGTTCCCAATCTCCGCAAAAATTTAATATTTGTGTATCATCTAAGCAAACAAAATGATGTTTTTGTTGAATTTCATTTGTTCCATTTTTTTTGAAGGACAAGATCACGGGGGCGATTTTACTAAAAGGAGCATGTAGCAATGGCGTATATACTTTCCCGGAATCACTGACGACGGCACCAAAGGTTGCTAATATGCATGAAAGGACCTCGGTTGAAGGATGGCACAAGCGACTGGGACATCCTTCTCTTAAAATTGTCCACAATCTCATTAAGAATTTTTCTCTTCCTGTTTCCGCTCATAAATATTTATCTTCAATTTTTCATTCATGTTCTATTAATAAAGCACATCAACAACCTTTTCGTATCATAAGTCTACAAAGTTGTGAACCACTTGAGCTTGTTTATACAGATGTTTGGGGACCTGCAAGTTATACAGGGATTGATGGTTCACGTTAGTATCTTATTTTTGTGGATCAGTATACGAAATATATATGATTCTATCATATGGCTACAAAATCTGGTGTCTCTACAATCTTTCCACAATTCAAAAAACTTGTCGAAAAGCGCTTTCAGAAACCCATAAAATCATTGTTATTCGGATAACGGAGGTGAGTTTATTGCTTTAAAATCTTTTCTCTTGCTTCATGGAATGACTCATCTCACTACTGTTCCTCACACTCCACAACAAAATGGTACCTCTGAGCGTCGACATCGTCATCTAGTCGAAACAGGACTCACCCTTATTTAAGATGCCAATCTAGATTACTCATTCTGGCCATATACTTTCCAAACAGCTTCCTATCTCATAAACCGTCAACCCACACCTATTCTCAAGAACAAATCTCCGTTTGAAGCTCTATTTGGTCAATCTCCAAACTACCTAAAGTTGAAAAGGTTTGGTTGTATTTGTTATCCCCTAACAAAGGCATACAACTCAAACAAAATGCAACCAAAATCAAAAACATGTATTTTCCTTGGCTATTCACCAACTCAAAATGGATATAAATGTTTCTAACCCCAAACAAAGAAAATCTTCATCTCACGCCATGTGTTATTCGATGAACAACCACAATATCCCACTCTCGGATCTTCCGTGATTTGTGCCTTTACTCGGCCATCTATAGACACCCAACACCTCATCCCACTTCAATGTGGTCCTCCCTCATCAGCATTGCCAACCACCGGTGCACGTCAGTCTCCAGAAGGTGCTCACGTTGTTGCTACTACTCCTCCAGGTAACGTTCCCCCTCTTGTGTCTTCATTGCCTGTTGTATTTGTACCCATCTACCCCTGCACAGCACCGAACAGCGTCTCCAGGCAGTGTTGTATACAGACATACACGTCTCCAGGCAGTCCAGCGTCTCCAAGCAGTTCCCAAACATCGTCAACAGGCCACAGACAGTCCACAGCAGGCGTCCACAGGCAGCAGCTGGCCTGAACTCGCCTCCGGATCAGCAATTCTTCCAGCACCTGATGCAATTCAGGAACAAAACCAATCAGTCATGGATCAACGCACTCACAACATGACAACACGGTCCATGAATCATTTTTCAAACCAAAACAGGTGCACATGACTTCGAAACATCCTCTTCCTCAAATCATTGAACCCACCAGTGTTAGCCAAGCATTGGCTCATCCTCAATGGCGTGAGGCCATGTATGCAGAAGTCACTGCCTTGATAAAACATGGCACGTGAGATCTAGTCTTACCACCAAGCAAGTGTCAACCAGTTGGGTGCAGGTGGATTTTCAGGGTCAAGAGAAAGGTTGATGGCTCAATCGACAAGTTCAAAGCAAGACTTGTGGCGAAGGGTTATAACCAACGGCCGGGCATTGACTACACAGAGACCTTCAGTCCTGTAGTTAAACCAGCAACAGCACAAAATGTACTATCCATTGCGGTCATGAATGGATGGGTTCTACGAAAAATGGATGTCAATAATGCTTTTCTGCAAGGGGCCTTAACTGACATTGTTTTTATGTCACAACCTCCAGGTTTCAAGGATGCGTCCAAACCAAACCTTGTGTGCAAGCTACAAAGCCATCTATGGATTAAAACAAGCACCACGAGCCTGGTATAATGCACTCAAAACAGTTGTCCTTCAATTGGATTTTCACAACTCCAAGGCAGACTACTCCTTGTTCATATACAGTCAAGAAGCTACGATATGCTATCTGTTGGTCTATGTTGATGATTTGATCATCACAGGCAACGACTCAAAATTTGTGAGCTCTACCATTACAAATTTGGGTGATATGTTCTCTCTCAAAGACATGGGTCATCTTCATTACTTCTTAGGAATTGAGATTATTCCCACAAAAGAAGGTTTGTTTCTTTCTCAACATAAATATATTCGAGAACTACTGGATACTACAAGCATGAGTGATGCAAAGGACGTCTCCACTCCTCTCTCTACATCACAACCTCTTCAATTGGTTGATGGCACCGCAGCTGTGGACAGTTCCGAGTTTCTCGATTAACAGGCAGTCTTCAATATCTATCTCTGACACGACCACATCTCCTTTGCAGTCAACAAACTATCTCAATTCATGCACAAGCCAACTACAATTCACAAAACAGCTGACAAACGGTTACTCAGGTACCTAAAACAAATTATCTTCTATGGTATTCAGCTTCTTAAGAATGGCCCTTCTACTCTTAGGACATACACAGATGCTGATTGGGCTGGAAACATGGATGATCGCACATCAACTTCTGCCTACATATGTTTCTTGGGTTCAAATCCAATTTCCTGGTGCTCTAAAAAGCAACATGCAGTTGCCAGATCTTCCACCGAAGCAGAATACAGGGCTCTAGCAAATGCAGCTTCTGAATCAATGTGGCTGTCAATAATACTCCGTGAACTTGGTTTTACTCTCAAAGATCCTCCTCAACTACTATGTGAAAACATTGGAGCCACGCACCTGAATCTTAATCCAGTGCATCACTCACGCATGAAGCATATCCAGATAGACCTTCACTTTGTACGTGACTTAGTTCAGAAGAAGAGTATCCAAGTCAGGCATGTTCATATCCATGATCAACTTGTGGATCTTCTGACCAAACCACTATCGAAACAACGTACAGCTGTGCTGCGCAGCAAGATTGTCCTTGTCGAACCCCAATCTTGCGGGGGCGTATAAGGGAATCATGAGTTGAAGAAGGAATATCCAACAAACATATGGTAATTGTATATATAATATCAAGTCTACATTGAAGAAAATAATATCATTCCATATTCTTAACAATATTCTTGGCAGAGTATACAAGGATAATTTTCAGTAACTATGTATATCTTGTTTCCTAACTTATGTTGTAATATCTTGTATATACTCATATACACATATCAATAAAGGTGTGGGAAATTATTTGGGTAAAATCTAAACTGTGTTCTAGCTTCTTTACATCTCACTACACTGAGCTTTACAATCTTTTAACTGTCTCTCCAAATCAACTTCATGTTTCAGCTTCGATTCTGCGTGTGTGTTCAGTTCCTCACACCTTCTCTTCAACTCCTTAATATGTTCACTCAAGTTGTCGCACATCTTCTAGTACTTGATCTTACTATTCTCAGTTTCAGACATCTCATTTGTTAAGTCCTTCAACTTACCCTCGACAATGTGAGAATCCAATTTCTTCTCCTGAAGTTAGGCATATAACTTATCATACTTAACTTTACAAGCATTCAACTCTTCTTTCTGAAACACATTGACTCTGTAACACAAAGGATTTTTCCTTCCAGGAATCAATTTCTTCAACTTTTTTTCTTATCTCACACTTATACTGATAATATCCATTATGTATGAAAAAAGGGTTTCTCTAAAAATGAGTTTCTCTAAAGATGAGTGAAAACTCAAAACTATGAAAAACAATGAAATGGGGGTCTGTTACAACTAGGAGCCCATCATTGAAGAGAAACTGGACACAAAAGCAAAGGAACACTCTAGTTTATAAACAACACACTATGAGTAAAGTACTAAAGATTCACCTAGAAACATTCACGCACATAAAACATATTTTCAAAATACCCATTTTTCTTAAGAACTCAGCATCAAAACTCCTTAAGATTTCTTAATCCCTCTACAGTTGCGAAAGGTAAGAACTCCAAAACCCTTGAAAACAATAAAGTATAGAGAGAAAGGGAAAGAGATACTTACAGAAGGAAGAAATCTGAAAGGAAAGGAAGGTGAAGGTGAAGGAAGAAGCAGCAAGCAACGGTAGCAAGAGTGAGAGACAGTCACTTTAATAGAGCCTGAAAAACATACTATAAAAAGGTAGGCAGTTATGTGCAATGGAAAAACTCACACCATAAAGCAATGCAGCAATGCAACAACCACAGTGAGGGCCATTCCATTACTAACAATGAATTCCTTACTATTTTACCCCTATTATGTTTGGACTTTACTGGGTGCTCAGACTGATTTAGGAAACAATTTGTTAAATTTTGGTACAGCTTTAGCCCTGCGTGGTTCAGCTTTACTAAGGACTAAGAGCGTCCACAAGGGCGCGAGTAAACCACGGACCAAAGATGAAATACCCTTTTTGGTCCATAAAATGGTAGATTAGTGGCGCGAGTGTATTTGGGTTTTAGTCCGAAATTTACACTGTTCAAGACTAGAAATAGGAAAAAATCCGGACTAAATAGGGTTTACTCGGGCGAAGTTAGTGTAACGCATAGGCTTAAGAGGAGTCGTAGTGTACCGCTTCATTCCATGCATTATCCTAATACAACGCTTAGAAACACGAGCAGAATCCCAGGAATGTGCCTGATCAAGCGGTAGCCTAGAATAACGCCTGCTGAAACGAGATTCTAGGATCACGCCCACCACCAGGCGCAACCCTAGAATGCCGCTCAGATTGAGCGGTATCCTAGTTCACCTCCTATAGTCAAACGAAGCTCTAGGACTCCGCTCAGATATAGGCGAGGCGCTAGGACGCCGCTCGCTTATAGGCGCGCTCCTAGGAGTCCGCATGGTTAATCCGCCTGGTTAATTGTGGTTAATTTGTTACCGTTTTGTGACCGCTTTGTGACCGTTTTGTTACCGTTTTTTTACCGTTGTCAACGGCTATAATTTGTATTCTGATACACCTATAAATAAATGAATTTATATCTATCATTCCCATTTCAAATCCACATCTTTTACATTTTATAGAAAATTTCTAATCTCTCGTTTTCATGTAATGTCGGGTTACGAAAATTTTAGGCTTAATGGAGAGAATTTTACCCTAGAAGAAGATTTATCCTTATATCAAAACATAGTATTACATTATCCAACAAGGGGTCATGAACGTCGGATGAATGGTTCAATGAGCATGCAATAGTTAGAACATATACATGCTAACTTTTGTAACGAAACCGGTAATCCCAACAACCGGAACAGAGCAGGCCTTTTTTGTCGATATATGGAAATCACAAGGGAAGTACTAGAATTTTCTTCTTTAACCGCTAAGGTGAATGAAAGAAGAATTAGGAATGAAACTGATGATGAAGTTGTTGTCAGATCTCTGAAGGAATGGAGAAGATGGAAATGTTCATATTCTAGGTACCAACCTCATTTCGAGATCCTAAGGGTTATATACAATCCTTTTGTGTTGATTATTCTCCGAAGATGTGAAGAACGTCGTCCCGGCGTCATACGACCCGTTGAAGGTTTTATAATAGGTTTGTTTAAGTGTTTAAGTGTAATCTATTGATTTTACTATATTTCATCTCCTTTAATGTTACGGTATGCCTTTTCGATTCAATGAAATGATTTTACGTTCAACTGTTTTACAAAATTAATTAACTAATGAAATGTGGCCATCTATTAAAATATTTTGATAATACATGAGCTACCGATTACAACCAAACTCTAACAAAAGTTTGAAAAATTCTCAAAATCGGTCGATAAAGTTAGCAGTTACTTCCGATTACACTTTGGACTTAATGAACTCGTAGTTTTCTACAAATTTGAAGTCTTCTCCTTTTTCCTGATACTAGTGCATTTTTGCGAGATCCTCCTACACAAGCATAGGAAGAAAAGAAAAACATAATTTATCAAGTTTACTATGTTGTTATTGGAAGACCAAACAACTTAGGTTAAGTAAAAGATACTTACAAATTTTTGGATCGACAAGCCTAAATGGGTGGGGTTAAAGATCCGTTTTTGTATAGCTATATAATCAGCTATACATATTCGGATAAGTTGGTATCTATCATGAATTTGTTCAAGAGATCTTTTGCTTTGGATTTCCATATTCTCGAGCATATTGGATGTAGATCCTCCCCCAAAAGGTTTCAGGTTCAACCCTTCCATCTATGACATCATCACGTAGGATTTCGTTATGCCATGTTTTGGTTATAGCCAAATCTTCAGCTGAATCAAATGTTGCCATGTTTGTAGGTAGAGTTATGAAGTGAATAACAAAGAGGAGATGATTAAATAAAATTTGTAGAGTGTATGAAATTAAGTCTGTGTGGTATTTGATAGAGAAAACAGATGTATTTATGGGATAAAGAGAGAGACTTAACGGCTAGTATTTTCAAAAACTTACTACGTAGCATGAATTATCTCTAAATACAGAATTGGTCATGAAATTCTCTAAATAACTCAAACTCATTACTTCATTTTCAAATGAGACAACTCTTCGGCTAGCAAATGAGTTTGTAATTTATTAACAAAAAATAACATGAGCTAATAAGTACAGCTAAACTCACTTTCACAGGCATCACGGCTACACTTAGCATGTGCAGCAAGCCTTTAAACCCCTAGGTTCCCCTAGCGGCCGAGTTTTGTCTCGGGGGGGTTTACAAGAGATTTACCCACAAAACCTATGCATAGGATTTACAAATACTTAATCATCACCAAAATCTGACCATAAGTGTTCGATCTAGTCATTTCGCAAACGAATATGAGTATCTTTGTCGAATACTTCACGTCGGATTTAGTCCATTCTCATTCTCGAAAGTTCAGCAGTGTCGTGTCTAGAAATATTAACCGGTGCACTGTGGCTACGTTGATCATACTCATGCGGTCATTCACCGGGTAAACGCTCATCCTCCAATGTCATATTATGTAGAATGATGACATTTTTCATTATATATGCTAATACGTCTGGATTCCACATTCGTGTTGGTTGCTTGATGATTGCAAATTGATTTTGCAGTACCTCGAAGCCTCGTTCTACATATTTTCGGCAACCCTTCTGCATAGCAGAAAATTTATGTTTCTTGCAATCGAGTACTGATTGTTATTTTGATAGTATGCCATTTGCTTTTTGATGTTGTATTGTTGGTTTGTATAATTGGAGAATCGAGTGTACAATTTATAGGAAAATTAAGATAAGATTTTGAGTTTTGAATTGACAAGACACGGTTGGTATTTTAATGCAAAAACAGAGTAGAGGCAAGTGGGGTGGACAGACGCATCAGAGATATGAATTGACAATACAAAACTAATATACAGGATAAAATAAACGATTATAAATGTAAGAAAAATAATTTGAAAAGACAATTGAAATCTGAGAAAAGAAAAAGTTTAATGTTCAACTAACAATTCAATGTTAATGAATAAGTAGTCTTCCGTATCTTGATTCTCGGACGCAGAGCGCGGTGGCATAAACGGAGGCAAAGATGGTCTGGCATTATAGTTATTTGATTGTATTGTTGATGAAGATCCCTGACCCATGGTGTTCCACATCGGTGGTGGCATATTCTGAGCATAGGAGCCAAACCCAATGGGTGGTTGTTGTTGACGAAAATGGGCAAGATGTGAGTTCAACATGCCATCCTCATTTTGTAGACCCTGTATTTCTACTTCTTTGGCAATGAAAGAGTCCATCCTATCCTTAGTTTCATTTAACGTAAATTCACGAAACTCTTGGGTAAAATCAGACAACTCTCGAACTAAATCATAAGCCGCGACCTGTGATGAAAAAAATGAAATCAAATTCTGAACCATCATTGTATACTAAAATCAAATTTACAGTGTTTTGTTGTATACTTACGTATGGTAGCTGTTGTGGGGGAGGAATGGGTACATGTTCACGACGACGTTGGATGTTATGTTTAATACGGTCACCAGCATAACCGTACGTTTCGATCTCCCAATCGACTTTCGTGGCATACTTATACAGGTTAGTCACATGTCGCCAGTACTCGAAATACAGATCATAGTTCACGACACGCACAAACTCACTTGCAGGGACCAAACAGTTTTCGCTCATCTCCTCAACCACGTTGTCGCTGAAGTTGGAAATACATCTAGGCGAGTTGCTAGGAACGCCCCATCTTGGATTGTTCTGCCTCCAACACCGATCTTCGAGATACATGTTATTCTTTATCCAAAAAATTTATAATAAACAAATAAACAAATCAGTTAACCGAAATGCAAAGAAAATAAAAAATATTCCAATGGAAATAAATTATAAACTCACGGTGCCTAGCCAACAGAATATTGCCCTTTTCCCTGAGAGCTCTACAGCTTTCCGTCCAATTTCATATTCCAGGACGGGGATCGCATTTTCCCACGGTTGCCAGGTCACATCGTCTACAGACAACTGATTCAGATCAGTCCTTGAACGAACAATGTCAATACTCTTCCTCTGGCTTCCCGTCCACCTACGACATCTAGGCCACTCATTTTTACTTTCAGTCAAAAGGTTCTTTGGCCGACAAATGCCCAGATATTCGTACCCCAAAACTAGAATGTCATGACAACCAATGGTATAAATAACTGAGCAACAAAAAAAATAATTTAATAGAATTATAAATAACACTAACAAATTTACCTCCAAAATTTGGAAGAGTCCGGCCAATGACTTTTGTCCCCTGCCAGATGCGACGAGACCGGAATACAATTTCGAAAATGCAGGAGAACCCCAGTCATATTCGTGAACTGCATTTAGATCCTCAAAAGCATCTAACCATCCAGCATCAATATAGGTTTTTGCATTTGAAAAGAAGAACTGACCCAAAACATACATATAGAAGGCTCTGGCCACTCTATCAGCAAGTCTACTATCCTCGTTAGCCGCAATGAAGGTTTGTTGATCAAAATAAGTCGTCAAAAATTTAACCGTAATTGCATCTGAAACCCACTGGTAGGGAATACCTTCTCTTTTACAAATCGCATTATCTTTAAGTTCAGGAAATATATGCTCCCGGACATATTCAAATTGGAACTTCCCTGAGTCATACGGAACAGGACTACCAATACCGATACTAATTCCTGACAGCATTACCCAATCAAGGGGAGTGAACCCAAGCTCACCAAACGAGAAGTGAAAACTGTTGGTCGTATCCCAAAAGCAGTCAATAACCGCATGCGATGAATCTACCAAATCTATGGTCAGTAATCGGTCTCATCCTCCCTTTTCAATAATATATTTGACCCTAGGGACATGTTTAATAATACCTTGGTAGATCTGAAGGAAGGATTTGAGGGAACCATGATGTGAAAACTTGAATTGGACGTCGCTTGAATACGTTATATTGGTGGATGCATGACCCTCAGTATCTTCCACAAGTGTATAGTGTTCCAACCCGGGAACATCTACCGTTTCTTCAACAGTACGGTTTTCGTCTGAATCCTCGACGATTTTAGTCTTCTTGGCCCTCTTCTTTCGGCCAACGAATCTGGACGTCCAACTGATCGACATCTGGCTAAACAATTCATACAACATTGAAAATCATGAATAATCCTCACAATGCAGAAAGATAAAAATCTACCATAATCAATAAATCAAAGAAAAATCTTATAATTTCATAATTACAAAAGTAATTATCTAATTACATAATCATATGTACCAACATACAAAAATCAAACATTCTTGAACTAAATTCATCATTAACAAAATACTTCAATATCAATGCCCCAATTTTACCAAATATCATCAAAATTCCACAATTATATACTTCCATAGACATATGTTTTAAAACATAAACATTCCAAATTCCCAAATTTTCAAGACAATCTAGTCAATTCATCAAAAAATTAACCATCACCCAACTCATATTAAACAACAACTTAATCAATTTTATCTTCAATTCAACAAATGATCATCAATTTTGTGTACCAATTTACAACATTTAAACCCTAAAAATTATCCCTATTCCATAATTACAATTTCTAATAAAAACCTAAATATCTCAATTTCATAATCACATGTTTAATCATTCAACATATATAACCAATTAAACTAACAAAACCTAATAATACAATGTACTCCAATTTAATCTACAAAACTTATATAATTTTCAAAAAACAAAACAAATTACCTTGATTACGCTTGGAAGTTGAAAAAAACTTGAGCGGAGTCTCGAAATGGTAGACGGGTCTTTGGGATTTCGTTTGGGAAGCTTTAGGGTTGAAGAGGGGAGGCGGAAAAGGGTTTGGAAGAGGGTTCGGTTGAAAAACAAAGGGTTCAGGAGAAAGAAAATAGGGTTCAGCTGAGAAGAAGAAGCAAATGATAATGGGGCGGGCTGCTAACATCTCGCTTGGAATTCCAGGAGGGGCGCTAGCACACCGCCCGTCCCATTCAACTCACATGCTTGAGTCGCACAAGCGCAACTCATTCAGGCGGGCTGCTAGCATTTCGCCCCATCAGGCGTGGTTCTGGGATACCGCCCGTCTCTCGAGCGTGGTCCTAGGATACCGTCCAATACCAGGCGTTACTTTAGGACTCCGCCCCATTTTGAGCGTTATGCTGGAATACTGTCTCGAGCAAGCGTTATCCTAGGATTTCGCCCGTGTTTCCAAGCGCATCGCCGGGACACCGCCCAACACCAGACGCATTGCTAGAACACCTCCCGACTATATCACCGTTGTTCTTGGGCCGGATCAAAGAGTAAAAATTTTACTCTTTGATCGTTTACTCTAATCGCGTCATTGTGGTTGCTCTAAGAAAGCCTATTGACACTGTTTTCACGTATCCACATTAACTCTTAGAAAAGGTTTAGGAAATAAATTGTAAATCTGGTGGAGCATTGCACACCATAATAATACAATTAGGTCACTTCTGAAATTTGTTTGTATTGTTTAGATTTTGGAAAACAAAATGTCATTTTTTACGTATCAATGGAAGCTTTTTTTGTTTTGTTTTTGGAGAAGTATTCACAGACCACCCAAGTAAACACCCAAAAACAGCCACTCAGTACCAAGAAGATTAGAGACTCCTACAGGTCCCAACTGTTGAAACCTCGGCAGACATACAAAGAAATTCAAGTTACCCAGTCTTTGGAACGCAAATGATTCATCCAAAGCGACCGCGGGCGATTAACTGCATTCACAATATATGGGGCCAATTGGGGTTCATTTTAAACAGCTTTTGTTGTTTGTAGGAGAAAATCCTAAGACCCTAACGTGACTCACAAAATTCGCATGTAGTCATAATCTTGACTAAACATTCATGAACATGGTGAAAGCACTTTAAAGCTAAGTAGTGTCGTTCTTGGCATCCAAGAGGCAGTTAGGCTAGTAAACTGATCCCTCTCCATTCTTGGCCTCCTAAAAGCAAATGTTATAATCTCAGTTCGAACAACTGTTATCATTAGTATAAAAGAATGATACTAGGAGATAACACGCTTAGGGCACCTACTCTACCTAATGACAACTGATTAGCCTAAAAATTCACCACAAAATCATGCAAATTTCGAAAAAAAAAACAAAGGCACCTCTTCTACAGTCTCAGATGTTACACTTATCCAGAGCTGCACATTAGCAGTTTTTAATGAGTTTATCCCTAAAAGAAAAATAAAAGCTTGCAAACCTCTGCCCAAGACTAGGTTGTCGTCACACAACAACCAAATGGATACGACTCGAATTTATAAAACTCTAAACATAACCTACAGGATAAGACCTCACCTTACACGTTACTACTCTGTAAACTTGAAACAAAAAGAGGAATATTTCAGGAGCTATTACCAAGAGCACATTTCGTATAGCAACAAGATTTCTTTCTTTTCGTACTCACTTCAATCATCAGAAGCCTTTGGAGAGTTCTCCGGAGTCTTTAAAGGTGCAGTCTTTTTACCTTTGTGTGTGGTAACAATCGCACGAAATTCTTCTACTACTGACGCATCCCTAAACTTCAAAGCAAAAGTAGAAAGGGCATCTTTCCCCTCACCACCCGTACAAGAATTTATGCAAGAAAAAGTGATACCTCTCTTGTCCATATTAGCAAGCTTCATGTCAGGGAAAAGACTAGCATTCAATATCAGTCGCAAGTTACCTCTGGCTCTCATTATAAGTCTAGCTCGGTCAGCAACAGAAGTAGAAATGTTCACTTTTAGTTCTCCCTTTCCTCGTTCCTTCCAACCGCCATCAAGATACTCAAACAACACTGCATCAGCGTTAAAAACGGCCTTCTCATTTTCTTCCCCAGTTTCTACAGGCACCTCTGGCATTGATGGGGCCACACCTCCTCCACTTTTAGTTGTAGAAGCATCCAATGTCCCTGTAGAACCAAATGCAGGACTCCCATTTGTAGAGTTTCCTAAATTCAGTGGAGGAAAAGTAGGTGGTTTGTCACTTTTCAGCCCAAAGAGAGACACAGAACCAGAACCAAATGCAGACCCATCTGTCGGAATTGAACCAAAGGAAAACAAGGAACTAGAAAATCCCGTTCCAGCAAGACCTGTGAAGGCATTTTGGCTGCTCGCAAGACCCCCGAATGAGCTCAGAGGTGTTGTAGCACCAGATGGATCAGTCTCACCTTCACCATTTTTTTCCGTCTTGTCTTTCTCATCTTCTTTGTTCTTGGTAGGCTCAGGATTAGTAGAACCCTCACTAATTGGTACAGGTTTCTCCACACTCTCAGAAAATTCGGCATTTTTTTCCTCACTCTTGCTTTCTAACTGCTTATTTTTTCCATTTCTGGATTCAGTATCAGAGACTCCCTTGGCAATACCACTATCCACTTCATCTTCAACTGGTTTCTGAGTAACTATCTGGGCTTCAACTGACGCAGTTGATACTGCAGCAGTTTCAGCTTTCGCAGGAGGAATCAAGCTGATTCCAGCAAAAGGATTGGAAGATGCAGCCGCAGGGGTAGCGTGCCGACGAACTTTAACAATTCTTCTAGCAGCCAAAACTTCCTCACTGGCTCTTTTGAAAGTTCCAGTGTCTTGCTCATGAGTATCCTCATCATCGTCGAGACCAGGGTTGTCTCGTGAGATTTCTGTCAAGGCACCCCTCTTTTTAGTAGGAGGATTATCTTTTTCTGCGTCACCCATGGTAAAGTTGAAACTTAAAGGGATAAAACAAAATATCCTCAATACCTTCCTGTATAAATCAACAGAATCCTGCTGCAACAAAACATCACGTTATAAAACTGATATCAACAGTTCTTGCTTCTTATTTTAAAAACTAACCAAATCCAAAACAACAAAAGATGAATATCTGAATATGCAAGAATCTAAAATAATATAAGAATTCAAAATCATAGGTAAATCAAGAGACATGACAAAGCTTCTATTATATATCAACCGGGCTTGAAATTCAACGCCATAAACATATCTGACACAGGCAAATCACATTGCTGACAATTAACAAGAAGTGATTTGTCAACTGAGATTAAGATTTAGATTCTGAAGTATGTCAGAGATCAGAACCCCTAACACTAACTCACTAAGAAATACTAATACAAAAAATTAACTCGTACAACATACATATGCATAGCAAGTTTCAAATAGAGAGTAACGGTAACAACAAAAATGCCAAACACAAACGCAGTGTAACACTCAATACCTACATATATTCAATCACAGTATGACTTGTACCAACAAAAGGTTGCATTAGTATTAAGAGTCTTACCTAGTTCTCAAAGCAAAATTTCAAGTAACAAGTTATATTTGTATAACAAAAACGCCTAGTTCTAATAACAGAACTTCATAATCCATCAACGAGATATCATAAAGACTCCATTTTCAAATCTCTGGAAACAGGAAACTTCAAAAACGCCTAGTTCTAATAATGGAACTTCATAATCCATCAACGAGATATCATACAGACTCCAAATTCAAATCTCTGGAAACAGGAAACTTCAGAATAAAGTAACGTCTACTTTTATTCAAATCAAAAAGTGTAAGCAACCCAAATTTGTTGCTCCCAGAGGAACTAAAGCAGATGCAAATAACTAACAGCACAAAAACAATTCAAGATATGTATACATTTCAAAGGTAACTAAAAACACAATACAAAACCCAGAATTCCAATTTTCCAACTGATTCAACTTAGCTCATAAACACATTAAATTGTCCCTTCCTCCCAACACAGACCAACTAAGACAATAAACCATTATAACAAAGAATCTTTAGAAAAATCAACAGATATTACATCTTCAACCAACTATGTCTCCAACATATTTAACCTAAAAACAAATTCAATGAATCACACAAAACCCTAACATAAGATTAGGGTTTTACACACAAAATTCTAACTAAAAGGGTTGTCAAATCAACCTTCAAACATTAATCTTATCAAAGGATTTCCACTAAAAATTACAGAAACACCAAAAACTCCAACAATCGAATGAAAACAAACCCACGAACCAAAAAAAAAATCAAAAAAAAAAAAAAACCAGCAAAACTAAAGAGCAGAGAGAGGAACTTACGGTGAGAAATGGGTTTCTGATACCTCCGCCTCTGTGGTAGTAATAGTAGTAGTAGTAGAAGTGAAAAAGTAAGGGTTTTTCTCTCCTATGGTTGCTTCAACTGAGGAGAAAAAGAAAAAATAAAAAGAAGACTATACGGAGAAAAGAAATTAAATGAAATAAATAATGAGAAATTGATAAAAATCTGTCCTCAAATAAATAGATCTTCTTTTATTATTCTTAAAAAAATTAAAACGCATTTTAGCTTCAAAACAAAAAATCTTCTTACAAGGAATTAACATCGCTGCTGGTCTTAAACTGAGTTCAATATTATAAGCCGTTGGATTAAATGTTGAAGATTGATTGTGTTAGTAGGATTTGACTTTATATCATGGATAAGGAAACATTAGTCGGTGCATATTAGATTATGGTAGGGCAGTCATGCTAACATGAACTGGAAAAAGGAAATTTAGATTTTATTTTGTTTTAACTTTTTTATGTTTTTTAATAAAAAAAAAATATCGTAGGGCGTTGAGTCGATGAGTGTACGGCTCATATATATTTAAGCACGGTTTGCTTCCTACCCTAAATATAGAGATGTAAATCTATGTAATATATGCAACTCATTTTTTGTTTTTCAGATTCAAATAATAATACAATAAGAAGTTATTACTAAAGAAATAAAATTACATAACATTTATATATGCTTGCCTCATATTCGAATCCAGTATGGTAAATTATTTTACTTTTTTTAGATAAGAAAAAAAAATTATTGATAACTAAATACGGATACAAAAGTTGTCTTTCTGAAGACTCTCAGTCAAGAAATTTAGAGGATCATCCAACCATTTACACCTATTCCTAGTTTTGATAAATTTTTCCATAACATCAAATGCATTATTTGCATCTCTTCTGACATAAGAGCATGACCAATTTGTAAAAAATTTAAGCAAAGATAAATATTCCTGGACAACATTATTTGTTATCCATTTAATACTACCCAGAGAGCCATTAATGTCATTTATAACATTTTTATTATCTCCTTCTAAGTGAAACGAGTTAACTTCTTTTTCAGCACCCTATTTTATTGATTATAATGCTGCAAAAACTTCTCATTATTCATTATCTACTATATATGATTGATCGTATTTTGCTCCTTTGAAATCATCTGCAGCATTACGCATTATCAGCCTCAAACCTATTGGAATATTGTTCGTAGTAAAAGAGACATCAAAATTAACTTTTAAATCTGAAAGTAGTGGAGGACACCACTTCTGATTTTGCAACCTAGAAGAAGAATCAAGATTGACAATCAAAGTTTTATCTAAATCAATTGTAAACAGTTTCAAGGAAAATATGAATTATGTTGGTCTGAATTGAGCTTTATCAAATATTATAGAGCATCTCAATTTCCATATAAACCATAAGTTACAACTAATAAACCTTATCTTTATTTATAACAGTACTATTTTATTGATTAGATAGTAATTTTAACCAATCAAAAAAGTCAATACTACTAACAGACATAGCTAGATGATTATCCATAAAAACCATATATTCCTTGGGAAACAGAATATTGAAAAAACAGGTGATTCATGTTTTCATCACAATTACCACATAGAGGGCAGAGAGAAGTAATACCATTAAATAATTTAAAGATTTTATCCCTAGTGGAAGGCAATGTTGCAATATTCTCATAGGAAATACAACACTTTTGGAGGAAGATGCATATTTCATAGCCTTCTTCATGTGAAATTACCTCTATATTACAAGTTACCCTGTTGGGATTTATTAAGCAACAAATTGTATGTAGATTTAACAAAATTAAAGATACCATTTTTAGCTCAAGTCATTCTAAGTTGATCTCCAACCATTGAAATTCTAACTTTGCATATCTGTTCAACTACATTATCATAAAATAAAGCCTTATGAATGTTATTGTTCCAACTTTTAGTATCATTATCTATCAATTGACTAACAAATTGCATATTACGAGAAGTATAAGTTATTGGAAGATGTTGACCAATAGTTGGCACCCGGACATCCTTCCAAATATAAATTCTAGAACCATTACCAAATTCCCAATTTCTTAATAATCTTTATACCTTGACATAATCCTTTCCAAATCCATGAACCATTAGTACTTACCTCACCAACTAAAGGGTCACACTGACGGAAGTACTTGTGCTTCAACACCTGCAACCACAAATGAATAAAGGGTCACATTATGGCAAATTATGATACTATTAATCATAGTAGTTCACATTGTTGCTGAATTTAGTTGTCGATTTTTCTAAGTGATTAACATATCCAGGGACATAATACAGAACCAAGCCACATATGACTTTAACAAGTTCAAATAATCCTCTATCGAACTGTTAGTTATCTATTTGGCACCCTCTTCATATTAATTGCATAAATAACGCGCATACAATATCTTTTTAGCTATATTTTCTTTATGCCTATGTTACCAACCCACATAATTGCATCCAATATAGCCATAGCTGCATTTTTTTCAGCATCTAAAGCTTTTGTTCATCTGCATCATTACATTCCCCTACAAGATTAGTTTATAAGAATTAGTCTCAACCCAACATTTTTATTAGTTGCTATGAATAAAGCATCAAAGATAATTTTGAAAGAATTTGCATTTGGGGCCTTCAAATGTTGAATACTAGCCTTCCCTGCATTTTGATTTATTAGTAATAGAATTCAGTATGGAGTAATTCCAATCTGCAATGTAACTATTTATCTATCTAACCACAACTTATGGATTCACATGTACATTTTCAAAAATAATTGAGCATCTTGATTTCCAAATATACCAAATCACAGTACTGAAAGTCACAATCAATCTGAGTAGACTCATTCAAGTCATACCACCATGACTTAATTAAGTCCTCAAAATTCTTATTCCTAGTCACTTTATCTAGTTTGGAATATATATTACTCCATACAACCATATCTACATTACAATCAATGAAGATATGATGCATAGTTTCTTTATCATTACCGCGTAAGGGACAATAAACATCAACATTATAATTGAACCTTGATAGTTTATCAAACTAGTAGGCAAGCAACCATCTGTGCATTTCCAGAAATACTGCAGAATTATGGGGGATATTTTAATCTTTCAAAAACTATTTTGGTTAATACTAGTAACTGGTTGCACTTTTAGAAAACTTTAGATAGCGAGCCAAATTTATATGACTACACGAAAAGTGGTCATCCAAGCCTAAGGAAAATAGGACGCCTCCAACATACACGAAATTTATTCAAGAAGAATCTCTGCCCATTAATTTTTGGAACTAGAAAACATTCTGGTCGTCCAATTTCTTTCCCGCGGCAATATAACAAGTGCATAAATATGTAAGACACT
This sequence comes from Papaver californicum, assembly GCA_023531435.1. Lineage (NCBI taxonomy): Eukaryota > Viridiplantae > Streptophyta > Magnoliopsida > Ranunculales > Papaveraceae > Papaver > Papaver californicum. The sequence continues at coordinate 1,151,949 of JAJJMC010015296.1, forward strand.
ATGTATGGGAACACACATTAATTTGGAAACCACAAAAGTAAGTTAAACGCGATGTATATCGATCCACCTTTGTTTTTACAACAACAAAGAACGATGTATGTCAACCCATATTTTATAGGCAACACTAAAATACCATGGACGCGACGTATGTCAACTTACACTATTTTACCCATCACCAAAGTACCCCGGACGTGATGTATATGAACCTACCTTCTTCTTTTTTTACAATCATAAAAATACCATCTACGCGAGATATGTCAACTTATATTTGTTTGGCCACCATAAAAATACCATGAACGCGACATATGTAAAAAAGAAAAAAAAAGTTAATAATTGCACATGCGGTAATCACATATTTATCGTAAAATTCCTAAGTCAAAATTGTGGTCATAAGACTTTCAACACAATACATTTCTCATATCGGTTTTGAATATAAAATTGTGCAAAAAGCAACACTTGTGAACTTGCTTAGGTTTACAACTTACAGCAAGAATAAAACTAAATATAGCAAATCCATCGATTTCTAATATAGTCAAACATAAACCGAGTTACGGACCTCAATATGTTGTGCGTACATGTCAGTCGAACATATTGAGGTTCGGTTAGGAAAAAAATAAGCCGAACCTTAATATGATCTTCATATTGAAGTTCGTCAAGGAAAAAAAAACCAAACCTGGTTCGACTAGGAAAAAAAATTGGCTACCGAACAGATTGAGGTTCAGTTAGGAAAAAAAACTCAACCAATGGTTTTCATCTCATACGGCTCCTCCCTTATGTGCATAATGAATGATAATAATCCATGGAACCAAAAGAATATTGAAATACTCTCATTATCCTATTTTTTATGAAGAGAATGAATATTTTATCGAAGGACTAGAAAAAAAATCGGTTCGGATCTCCTGCGGGAATGACTTGGAAGATCCAAAACCAAAAAGAGTGCTATTTGCTAGCAACAACATAATGGAGACAGTCAATCATTATATGATCCGAAATCTGATCAAAATCCAATATAGCACCTATGGGTACATAAAAAATGTATCTTATCGATTCTTTTATGGAATTCAAAGGGATCAAATAGGAAATGATGCTCTGAATCATAGAACTATAATGAAATATACGACCAACCAACATTTCTCGAATTTGAAAAAGAGTCAGAAGAAATGGTTCGATTCTCTTATTTCCCGAACCGAGTCTTCGTATTGAACTTCATTTTGGAAAAAAAAAAACCAAACTAGGATGCGACTAGGGAAAAAATCCGATTTTATCGAATAAATTGAAGTTCGACTAGAATATATTAAAAGAAAATCTAACCGAACTCTAAAAAAGGTCAAAAAAAATAATAAAATTAAATTAAAAAAGATAAAATAAAAAAATAAAAATAAAACATTTATAAAGATAATAACTTAATTTAAATAAGCAAAACTCAATCATTACAAACACTAAGATACCTTTTTCACGGATGGATTAATTCATTAATGGTCCCCTTAAAATTGGGTTGGTCCCAAAACATCGTTCCAAAATTATTGGAAAGTAATTGGGCCTAGAGCAGACTCCTGGGCTTTTTCATCAATGAGTTATCCGCCGAATATCCATTGAATACCACAAAAGTAAGATATGTAACCGTGTATACATACAGATATAGTAGAAACCTACACGACTTAAATTTCAACCTACTTCGTCCGTTTCTAAAAAATAGACTTGCTTGGTTTTGTACAAAAAAATAAGAAAACCAATCACTTAGGGTGTGTTTGGTACCATTTTATAAAACTGTTTTCCGTTTTATAAAACAAAAAAAAAATGCAAGAAAACACGTTTGGTAGCTATGATTTCCGAAAATGCTTTATGTCTGTTTTTTGTTTTCAAAAACAAAAAAAACGAAAAACAACTATTTACCGTTTTCTTTGTTTTCTTTTTTTCTTTCTTAAATTTTTTCTATCTGTTTTGAACTTATAACTAATTTTTGAAAAATATATTTTTGGAAACATTCCTACCAAACAACTTTTAAAAATTTATTAGAAAATATAAATAAGGAAAAAAATTAAGTTTTAAAACATTAGAAAATGATTTTTAAAAACAGTTTTATAAAATGGTACCAAACACGCCCTTCAATTTCTTTTTTGTGTTTTTTCTAATTTATCCTTAAGAAAAAAAATTGTCCTCTTAGAGCGACTGCAGTGGCGCGATGAAAACACGGATCAAAGATTAAAACTAATCTTTAATCGCCAAATATCAACCCCAGCCGTGCGATTATAGATTACTTTTAATCGACGAAATCCACTGTACATGATTAAAAGTAATCGCCCGACCCCGACTAAAAATTATAATCAAGCGAGGTCCCAGGAGTTCGTTTGGACTCAAGCGGTGGACTAGGATCTCGTTTAAAAACACGGGCGAGAAGCTAGGAGTTCGCCACACTATAATTTCGTCTGGAGCAAGCGAGCTCCCACAATCCCGTCCGTCTTCTCAGACGAAGTGTTGACACTTCGCTCGACACTAAGCGAGACCATAACCTTTCGCTTGACTACTCATGGTTGTTTTTGCAGCATATCAAAGATCAACATTTCTGATCTTTAATCTTTGATTTTGATCACGCCACTGCAGTTGTCCTCATATTTTAAAAAGAAAATAGAAGAGAAAAAATGATCCTGATTTATCATTTATGAAAACTTGCCTATATTTTTTAACGTACCCTTTAATAGAAACCTTATATATTTTCTTTTAGAAACGGACGGAATAGAATTTTCAATTCACTACTCCTAGTCCTACGAAGACTAGCCAAACTCTTTCACTTAATTAGTATAATTGTATAAACCCTAATTCGGTTGATGCACCAAATTGTTACAAATGAGAATTGCAGAGAGGCTTAAATCAATCAACCAATCTCTATCATAATGTCAATTTTCTTTCTTTCCTTTTGTTTTATCTTTATGATAAGAATTTCATTATTATACACTTTATGAGAAGTAATTATTTTAAGGATTTGATACTCTGATACTCTGATAAACAGAGGCAGATAGTGACACTCAATTCCCTTTTTGATACTTTGATACTTTGATAAGTCTTTACTGACCTCCCAAGTTGCTAAAAGACACTCAATTCCCGTTTTGACTTCTGATTTTTATATAGGGTTCTACTTCTTCTTCTATACTCAACTTCATCTTCACCCAATTCTACTGTTCTTAGACAACCAAAAAAATATGTCTCACCGAGAACACCAACAACGTGTTGAAACCCTGGAAAATTTAGCTCAACCCGCGAAGCCAACACCCCGTTTTCCGGCTAATTTTTTCGGCAAGGGACTGGATAATTTGAGGTTTAGATCGAAATGGGCAGAATTGAATGGTACAATGGGTGATTTAGGTACTTACATACCTATAGTCATTTCGTTAACACTAGCTAAGGATCTTAATCTTGGTATAACACTGATATTTACTGGTATTTATAATATTATTACTGGTGTAATTTACGGTGTACCTATGCCTGTTCAACCTATGAAGTCGATTGCAGCCGTTGCTATATCATCTAGCAATGATGAATTTGGTATTCCAGAGATAATGGCGGCCGGAATATGTACAGGAGGGATATTATTCTTCCTTGGCATTACTGGATTAATGGGTCTTGTTTATAAGATAATTCCATTACCTGTTGTTAGAGGAATTCAACTCTCTCAAGGTTTATCGTTTGCATTGACATCGGTTAAATACATTCGGAAAAATCAGAATTTTTCCAAAGGGAAGGCTGGTGTTGATAGACAATGGTTAGGGTTGGATGGATTGGTTTTAGCTCTTGTCTGTGCTTGTTTTATTATTATTGTTAATGGTGCAGGCGAAGAGACAGAGAATGACAGAGAAGGTGATCAAGTTGATAGTGAATTGCATAATGAGAATTCTAATAGGAGATTAAGGAGTAAACTATGGAAGATTTTATTCTCATTACCTTCAGCTGTGATTGTGTTCTTATTGGGTATTATACTGGCTTTCATCAGACAGCCTGGAATCGCAAAACAGATAAGGTTTGGACCATCTAGTGTACACATCGTGAAGATTTCTCGGCATGCGTGGAAACAAGGGTTCATTAAGGGTACAATTCCTCAACTACCGTTATCAGTATTAAATTCTGTTATTGCAGTGTGTAAGTTATCATCAGATCTTTTCCCTGGTAAGGATTTCTCTGCGACATCAGTATCAGTTAGTGTTGGAATAATGAACTTGGCTGGGTGCTGGCTTGGTGCCATGCCATGTTGTCATGGCGCAGGAGGGCTAGCTGGACAGTATAAATTTGGAGGAAGAAGTGGCGGCTGTGTTGCAGTTCTTGGTGCAGCTAAACTCGTGCTGGGTTTTGTTATAGGGAGTTCACTAGTAAAAATTCTAGCTGAATTTCCTGTGGGATTGTTAGGAGTTCTGCTTTTGTTCGCGGGAATTGAATTGGCCATGACTTCAAAAGATATGAATTCAAAGGAGGAAGCATTCGTAATGCTTGTTTGCACAGCAGTGTCAATTGGGTATAACGCGGCAGTAGGGTTTGTTGGTGGCATCATCCTTTATCTGCTTTTTAAGCTAAGGAATTTGAGCAGGAGTGAAAATGCAAGTTTTGGAAATTGTTTTCATGGGAATCCATAAAAAAATGAAAAAAAAAAAAAAAAAACAGGACTCAAATGATCTCCTTAGCGTCTAGTAAATTTCTTGTGATCAGATTTTACTGTTTATGGCTTTCAGTGTTTCTCCATGCATATGAAACATTTGTTTTACTCTTTTTTTTTTATGCAAATATTTGTTTTAGTTTAAGGGTGTTGCTTGGAAGTTGTAATAAAACATTGGCAACAATAATTATGATTCACTTATAAACTTGTTATAAACAATGTACTCTTAAACCCGGCTTACAGCAACAAGAGCTGAGAAATGATCTCTTTTTTGGGGGGTCAGGCGACAATTATAAGGCATAGTAGGTTGAATGACTGCAAGAAGCTAGAAGGTTGGTACCACCACGGCACCACCAAGGAGTTTTAAACTCTTTAGATTGCTTGTTTGAGCTATACAGTTGTAACTTGGAAATGAAAATTTTGTGAGAATTAGTTCTCAACTATTCAATTAAAAACAAAAAAGAAAAAATTGCATGCGTATTGCTTATTTGCGGTATTCAGTGTTGGAAATAAAAATGGCTAATACTAAAATTAAGAGTTTATTACTTAAAATGATTTTTGTTACTATAATTAACTTGATGGGTGCTAGGATCACTAGTCCAAACTTGGGTGGAATTATAGCCATCCATTTTCACTTCTTAGTGAATGAGAAACCTTTGGTTGTCCCACATTGGGTAAATCAAGGAGGAAGTTTATGCATATTACCACAAACATTCTATATAAGGAAAAGAACTAGTGGATTGGATATGGACTTGGGAAATGGACTAGTGGGCAAATGCATACATGTACTTTTGGCGTGAGCTTTGGCGCGAGCCTTGGTGGGACCCTTGGCGTGAGTTTGGCGCGTGCTTGGCGCGTGCTTGGCGCGTGCTTGGCGTGTTCCTGCGAGTGCACACGTGTACCCATCAATGAGAAAACGTTTTTTTATTTTAAATAAATATATTACCGTTTTGAATTAAATGAAAAATAAAATCATAAATATTTTTTTTAAATTAAAAATCTTAACGTTTTATTTTAATGGGGATTTAATATTTCAAATTAAATTTTTCACCATTTTAAAACTCAAAAGATTACTTCTCCTATAAAAGAACAACAATGCTAAGGTTTTCGTTTACCCCAGTCGCAGCCACTGTCCTGTCGACTTTTCCCCTCTTCTTGCTTTGATTTGCGCACTAGTTTACTTTCATTTATTCTTCTACTGTTAAGTTCGCAACGGGCCAACGAGCTTTGCTAGCTGGGTTGGTATCAGGTGATTTTATCCTGAATTCAAGTTTGTCACTGAAAGGGTATAGCAGCATCTTCCTGAAGGTGTACCTGGCAAATATTGAGTTAAGGGCAGTCTGTTGAACATGCGACTTCACCTCTCTGTGCTTGAGTGTGTGTACTGCTTCATTCTAACCCTCCCTTAATCATCTTCAAGTTCTCTGTTGTTTGTGTTTCTCTGTTATAGGAAGGTACTTATACAACAATCTTAACTCAATAACTGTGCAATCAAAAGATCTTCTGTAACAATGGCAAAGACTGATGTTGAGAGACCTCAGAAGTTTTCTGGTAAGGATTTTAAGAGATGGCAGTCGAAGATGCTCTTTTTCCTGAGTTTTCGCATGCTTGATGAAATAGTGTTGAAACCATATAACAAAGCTCTGGATACTCCTGAATCATCCAAGGAAAAAGAGACTTGGACGAGAAATAATTATTTAGCAAAAAATCATATTTTAAATTGCCTTGAAGACTCTCTGTATGATTTTTACAATGCTAAAGATGATTTTTCTGCTCACAATTTATGGTCTGCACTGCAAGAAAAATATGAAGCAGAAACTGCAGGAAGTAAAAAGTTTCTGGTTGCACGTTTTTTACAATACAAGATGCTGAATGAAAAATCTGTGGTTGACCAGTTTCTGGAGTTGCAGAAAATTATTAATGAAATCATTGCTGAAGGTATGACTATTTCTGAAAACTTTCAAGTATCTGCTGTGATTGAAAAGTTACCAAGTTCATGGGCCGAATACAAGAGAAGACTAAGGCATGAAACTAGTGAGATTACTATGATAAAACTGGGCAAGAAAATACAAGCTGAAGAGTTGCTGTGCTCAAAGGACAAGAATGTCTCCTCTGCAAGAGACATGTCAAACAAAGCTCATGTGATCGAACACAAGTTTGCTTCACTCAGTCTGGACCACAACAAGCGCAAGCCTGGACCTCAAGGAAAAGGTAAATTTCAAAAACCAAAGTCTGCTATTGGTAAGATTAAGGGAGCTTGTTATGTCTGTGGTGTGTCTGGCCATATGGCAATGCATTGTAGAAAACGCAAAGATGCGAATTTTAAGAAACAAAATGTAAACCTGGCTGAAAGTAGTAAAAATGAATTTTCTGGCACGGTGTCTGAGGTAAATTTAGTTACCAATGTGAGGGACTGGTGGGTAGACTCTGGAGCTACCAAACATGTCTGCGGAAGCAAGGATATGTTCACCTCCTACCAGACAGTAGGAGAGGGAGAAAAACTCTATATGGTTAATTCTTCTGCAGCACAAGTTGCAGGAAAAGGAAAGGTTTCGCTGAAGCTTTCTTCTGGGAAAATCCTCACATTGAATGAAGTGTTACATGTACCAGACATCTGCAAGAATCTCGTTTCAAGTGGTGTGCTAGATGACAAGGGATTTAAAATTGTTTTTGAGTCCGGAAAAGTGATTATCACTAAGGGTAGGGACTTTGTGGGAAAGGGCTATAAGGCTGAGGGCCTTTACAAATTATCTGTAATCTCTACTGAAATTAATAAAGTTGATTATTCTTATGTTGTTGTCTCATTGAATATTTGGCATGGTAGACTTGGTCATGTAAATTATAATTCAATGAACAAATTGGCAAAATCTGGCTGCATTCCAAAATTAAATTTGGAATATGAACATAAATGTGAAGTTTGTGTAGAATCAAAATATGCGAAGAAGCCTTTTCAGAAAAATGTCCACAGAGTTTCTAATCCCTTAGAGTTAATTCACTCTGACTTAGTTGATATGAAATCAATCCAAACCAGAGGTGGAAAAAAATGGTTTGTTACCTTCATAGATGACTGTACTAGATATTGTCATATCTACTTGCTTAAAGGAAAAGATGATGCTCTTGAAGCATTTAAATTATATAAATTAGAAGTAGAAAACCAGATGAGTACCACCATTAAAACTGTTAGGTCTGATCGTGGGGGTGAATACGTAACTCCTATAGGAGACTTTTGTGTGCAACATGGCATTATTCATGAGGTAACTCCTCCTTATTCACCACAATCTAATGGTGTGGCTGAACAGAAAAACCGAACCCTATATCCTGAATAGAGTGCCCCTTAAAGGAACAGAAAAATCACCGTATGAATTATGGAAAGGCAAACAACCCTATTATGAATACCTCAAAGTGTGGGGGTGTTTAGCCAAGGTCTCTATTCCTCCACCTAAGAGGACTAAAATAGGACCTAAAACCGTTGATTGTGTATTTCTAGGATATCCCGAGCACACCACTGCTTATAGATTTATGGTTGTGAGTTCCGATAACTCAGAAATTGGTGTGAACACCATTTTGGAATCTAGAGATGCTTCGTTTTTTGAAAATGTTTTTCCAATGAAAACTGAATCTCGCGTGATACGTATAGATCCTCTAGATGTCCCTTCTTCTAGCCATTCATTACCGGTAGAAGAAGATGAACCTGCTTATGAGCCAAGAAGAAGCAAAAGACCTAGATTAGAAAAATCTTTTGGGCCAGACTTCATTACCTGTTTAGTTGAATCTGATCCACAAACCTATAAAGAGGCCATGACTTCGTCTGAAGCTCCATGGTGGAAAGAATCCACTATTAATGAGATGGATTCTATTATTCAGAATGAAACCTGGGAAATAGTAGATTTACCTCCAGGGAGCAAAACCATAGGTTGTAAATGGATCTTTAAGAGAAAACGTAAGGTTGATGGAACCGTGGAAAAATATAAAGCTAGACTTGTAGCTAAAGGCTATAAACAAATAGAAGGTGTAGATTTCTTTGACACTTATTCACCTGTCACTAGAATAACTTCAATTAGGTTGTTAATTGCAATTGCTGCAATCCATAACCTAGAGATACATCAAATGGATGTAAAAACTGCGTTTCTAAATGGTGAACTAGATGAAGAAATTTATATGGATCAACCCGAGGGATTTGTGGTGAAGGGTTATGAAAAGAAGGTGTGTAGACTTAAAAAGTCTTTATATGGCTTGAAACAAGCACCTAAACAATTGCATAAAAAATTTGATCATGTAATGTTCTCTAGTGGTTTTAAAATAAATGAAGCTGACAAATGTGTTTACACTAAATCTGTCAATGATGCTTGTGTGATGGTATGCCTGTATGTTGATGATATGCTTATACTAGGTACAACCTTAGAAATCATTAATTCCACTAAGAACATGTTGAATGAGAACTTTGACATGAAAGACTTAGGTCCTGCTGATGTAATCATAGGGATGAAAATTAGAAAGGAGTCTAATGGATTCAGTCTCAGTCAATCTCATTATGTTGAGTCAGTTCTGAAGAAATTTAACCCGTTTGATAGTAAACCTGCAAGTACTCCTTTTGACCCTTCCTGTAGACTCAAGAAAAACAAAGGCAATGGAGTCTCGCAACTTGAATATTCACGTGTCATAGGAAGTCTGATGTACTTAATGAACTGCACGAGACCAGACATTGCCTATGCAGTGAGTAGACTAAGTAGGTATACCTGTAATCCAGGACAAGAGCATTGGGTTGAACTTTTCAGAGTGCTGAGGTATCTTAAATACACTTTAAACTTTCGGTTAAGTTATGAGAGATACCCTGCTGTTCTGGAAGGATACTGTGATGCAAGCTGGATAGCTGACTCAGAGGAGTCTAAGTCTACGAGTGGATACGTTTTCACTCTAGGCTGTGGAGTTGTGTCTTGGAAGAGTTCCAAACAGACCTGTATCGCTCGATCCACTATGGAATCCGAGTTTATAGCGTTAGATAAAGCAGGAGAGGAAGCCGCTTGGCTAAGATGCTTTTTAGAAGACATTCCTCTCTGGCATAGGCCTGTGCCAGCTGTATCTATACATTGTGATAATCAAGCTGCAATAGCTAATGCTAAAAACAGCAACTATAATGGAAAATCTATTCATATAAGGAGAAGACACAATTCTCTAAAACAACTAATCTCAACTGGCGTTATTCTGTTGACTTTGTGAGGTCTAAGGAGAAGACCAATTCTCTAAAGGTTTGTCCAAGGAGATAGTTAGTAATGCATCAAGGGGGATGGGACTTAAGCTCATCAATTAAAACTTGCCATGAAGGATACTCAACCTTGCTGACTGGAGATCCCAAGATCAAGTTTTTGAATGAGACAACTAATTTGTGGCGGGTAGAAATTAAACACTATCAGAGAATTATTTTCTATGTCCCTTCCCTATGGTGTAGACGTGATAGTGTGACTTCAAGTGAGGATGACTTAGAGTAAAGTCTTAATGAGTTCTATAGTTTCAATTTAAGATTGAAATGGGGTGTAGCAGTTAACACTCTTAATAGAACTCACCTATCTGAATGAGGAAGTGGGTCGCTTCCTATGAGAACTGAGCTGATTCTCTAGAGCATTCTGAGAAACGGGATACGTCCAGCGACAAAACGGACACAACGGCGTGAAATTAACAGCATTTTAAGAGATATCTCGCGTAAGGAGTTATTGAAGAATTACACTAAACGATGGCAGTTCAAGACATCACGTTCACTGACCATCAAGTAGTTCCGGTGCTTCTCACTAAGCAAAGGTTCAATTCCAAATGGTCACCTATTGCTTAAGAGGTATTTCTCGTTTTTTCGATTTTTCGATTTTTCGGTTTCGTCATTCATGTGGGGGATTGTTGGAAATAAAAATGGCTAATACTAAAATTAAGAGTTTATTACTTAACATGATTTTTGTTACTATAATTAACTTGATGGGTGCTAGGATCACTAGTCCAAACTTGGATGGAATTATAGCCATCCATTTTCACTTCTTAGTGAATGAGAAACCTTTGGTTGTCCCACATTGGGCAAACCAAGGAGGAAGTTCATGCATATTACCACAAACGTTCTATATAAGGAAAAGAACTAGTGGATTGGATATGGACTTGGAAATGGACTAGTGGGCAAATGCATACATGTGCGGTGCTTCGCACCGAAGCACCGCAGGCCGCGGGCTTGCGGTGCTTGCGTGTGCTTTTGCGTGTGCTTTTGGCACGAGCCTTGGCGCGATCCTTGGCACGACCCTTGGTGCGACCCTTGGTGCGACCATTGGTGCGAGCCTTGGCGTGACCATTGGCGTGAGTTTGACGTTTGCTTGGCGTGTTCCTGCGAGTGCACACGTGTACCCATCAATGAGAAAACGTTTCTTTATTTTAAATAAATATTTTACCGTTTTGAATTAAATGTAAAACAAAATCATAAATATTTTTTTTAATTAAAAATCTTAACGTTTTGTTTTAATGGGGATTTAATATTTCAAATTAAATTTTTCACCGTTTTAAAACTCAAAAGATTACTTCTCCTATAAAAGAACAACAATCCTAAGGTTTTCGTTTACCCCAGTCGCAGCCACTGTCCTGTCGACTTTTCCCCTCTTCTTGCTTTGATTTGCGCACTAGTTTACTTTCATTTATTCTTCTACTGTTAAGTTCACAACGGGCCAACGAGCTTTGCTAGCTAGGTTGGTATCAGATGATTTTATCCTGAATTCAAGTTTGTCACTGAAAGGGTATAGCAGCATCTTCTTGAAGGTGTACCTGGCAAATATTGAGTTAAGGGAAGTCTGTTGAACAGGCGACTTCACCTTTCTGTGCTTGAGTGTGTGTAATGCTTTATTCTAACCCTCCCTTAATCATCTTCAAGTTCTCTGTTGTTTGTGTTTCTCTGTTACAGGAAGGTACTTATACAACATTCAATTGCAAATGTAAAGTGTGTGACTAGTTTTCACTAAGAGAACAAAAAAAAAACAAGAAAGCTACAGATGATGAGAAATATTGCTAGTCATCATGTAAATATTACGCTAGAAAAAAAAGCACACATCGTTTTCTACGATAATAAAATACTGGAACCGAGAAAAAGAAAAGTTGCTATCAACCAGAACCAGTACTACAAATCTGAACCGTGGAGTGTGAGACCCTGTGGCTTTAGATTGTTGTAAGTAGAGGTTTGTTCGTAATATCTTTCATTTAAAGTGGACAGAGCAAGTTAAATGATCGAATATTGTTTTTTTCGCTAATTTTATGTCTATCCGCTTTATTTTAAGCCTATTCAATTTTGTTCTAAAATTATATTTCTATCCTTATCCATAATACTTCTAATTTATTTCTATTTTTTTCAAAACCAATCAAAAATTAAGATTTTTTTTTCTAAATAATTTTTTTTTTTGAATTTTTTAAAATTTTGGAAAAGTTTTAGGTTCAAGAACAATCGGCTAACAAGACATTCGCACGACGATCGATTGTCGTTGATGTTCTTGATCCATGAAGAACATAAAAGAAAAATCGGCATATGTTCTTCATTTTAACGACTAATTGTTCTTGATGTTCTTGATCCATGAAGAACATCAAGTATGCCGATTCTAGTTTGACGTTCTTCATTGACGAAGAACATGAGGAATCGACATATACAAGTGCTCATATCAACCGATTTTAAAAAATCACACTCTAGAATCGGTCGATATTGACATTCATATCGGCACATATGGGGTACCTTATCCACCGATTCTGTTTATAAAAAAAAAAACTATCGTTTTTTAGTATTTTTTTAACAATCGATCGATTTGAATGTCAATATCAACCGATTCTAGAGTGTGATTTTTTTAATCGGTTGATATGAGCACTCGTATACCCCGATTCCTCATGTTCTTCGTCAATGAAGAACATCAACCCAGAATCGGGTTACGAGGGCAGGAATATCCACCAATTTTTGGTTGATGTTCTTAAAAAGAAAAATCAAAATTTCTCAATTTTTTTTTTATGTTTTGACTATCTATTAACAACAATTAATTTCACAACTAAAATAATTAATTCATATTTGACCCGATTAATTAAAACTAATTAAGCATATTAGTTCATTAACAAAAATAGTCGGATAAGAGGTCTTTAATTTTATTTTATAGTGTCCCTATTTTAACTTTTAATGGTAAGCCTAAAATAAAACGGATAGGCCTAATTTTTTTTTATTTTTTTTTAACGGTAAGAAATCTGATGCTGGCGAGTTTCGAACTCAGATCACTGATATCATCACCCAGTAATTTTACAACTGTACTATAATGATACCGGCATAAGCTTAAAATTAGCCAAAATTATTTTGATATTCTTTTTGAACTGTATAACCCTCCTTTTTTTAAAAAAAAAACAACTTGTTTCGTATATGAATTACACATAAAACAAGTCTATTTTTTTAAACCAAAAGGAGTATTATTTGGATACTGTCAAAAGAATTCCTATGCATGGAGATAATAAGCCGCACGTGGAAAAATGAAAAGAAGGAGCCTATCATTGCGGTTGCAAAATTAGCGAAGAGTTGCCTAAGGGTTAGGAATGACATGAAATAGGTAAACAAAAATGATTTGTGACTCGTAAAATTCTACTCCCAACATTAGTTGGCATTCAACATGGGATCCGGTTATAATAGATTCTCCTAAATCCATATCATCCGATAAAACCTTAGGTGAGAGAAATTATATTAGAATTTTATTAATTTTCCTAGCCGTCCATTGAATCTACGCATTAGATACAAAATGTGGTACATTCCAGGCAAAATATTTTGCAGTTTTTGTTTGAAAAATATGAAGTTACATATACCACTTGGTTCAAGTGCATAAGACGTTCCCTTGTACACCGCATCAGATAAGGCCAGTTGATTCAAAATGTCACTTGATTCAACTGTGTTCATGTTATTTCTATATGCTTTCGTTATGGCAGTCGCTAAGGCATTGGTAATTTTCTTAGAGAGATCGAAGGAATAAGCTTAGATGGGTATTATCAGGGGTCACAAATGAAATGGGATATAAAATGAGGTGTAAGGAATAAACTTGCAGTGTCATCCTATCAAACGAAATTTTTGTTGCAGTTACTCATCTTGCCAGGGACCAATTAAAGTACTATACTTTACAAGCAGAGAAGACTGCAGCAAGGTAAAGCTGAATCAAACAACTAAAAAATGGTGAATAAAAGGTTAGACAGATGAGAATCATTCGATATCTCTCCATCTTTTGACCATAATTATTATTCTAGTTGTTGATTGAGTACAACTACTAACAGAGTCTTGCATACCCACACATATTTCTCTCATATTACTGACGCACTCAAAAACAAACAGCTCTGTCACTGTAAAAGACTAGCTCATGTAAGTAATAGAGTAGGACGGATAAAAGATTAAAAACTAAGTTCTATTGGACCAAGAAAATCATTAAAACCAAGGATTCTCTTCTGCTTGGACTCTTGTGTCGGATACAATCTAATATTGTCATTGTGGACATAAGAGCTTCATTGAAGAGTCGCATAGAATAGAACATCTGACATCTTGCAAAAGCCAAGTAATTCTTCAGTAGCCCAATTCCCATGGGCTAAGATTTGACTCCTGCTCATGAAAAACAATACATAATAATGAATAACGAGATTATAGTGAATTAATGTTTGAAAACAAAATCAACGCGTGAATAACAAAAACATGGTACTTTACCAGTAATTCTGAAAATGAAACAGGGGTTGTAGCTGTACTGCTAAATTTTTGTGGTGTTACTATTTTCGGCTATATCTTAAGAACCAAAATAACACTAGATATAAGAGTCTCAATATATAATTATAACTTACAAAAATTGGCATAAACAACTATATAATTTACTGACCGTAGAAACTGTATATGGGACTCCAGGATTGTCGATGCAAGGCACAGAAGTACTGGTATATGGTACATGACTGCTCGTATGTGGTATATGAGGAGAGACCATATACTGCCCATGGGGATAACTCAAATACGGTCCACCTATATGGGGCAAATACGTGACATAAGGGTTGTTTATATGTGCCTCGTCCGCCACCTCTTTGGGTTCCGACGTACACTTGCTGTTGTTGTATGTGCTGTGGTGTTTGGGATGTCTGAACATCCTCTTGGATCATTGACAAAAGTATCCTACAAACAATGTTAATTAAACAATCAGTCAGACAATTATATAAAACGAAACCGTCAAGTACTGCAATATCCTATCATTTTGTAATAATTATCATGTAATAGCTAATACAACTTTTTTCAACAACAGAAAATGTAAGAACTCTTACCTAGCCTTTTTGACAGATGAATTTTTTTTCGCACGCTTTTTCTTACTCTTAATTTTGAGTCTAGTCGAGTTTGGTCATCCTTGACGTTTCTTACGTAATGGATCTTTGACATCGACTGATGGTACGACTTTTTTAGCCTCAACCATCTTGGAATTTTTGACTTCCTTTTGCTTAAGAATGAGATCATTGATCTTACAATCCAACCACTCACTAACTTCTACATTGCTCGTCGCTTCCTGAAGCTAAATCTGCAACCTCGCTGAACTTTCTACACATTTGATTATAACGCATACTTTCTTCACTATTTTCCCAAAAAGTAAAATTCACACTAACCTTTGTATGTGATCTCTTTACATCTTTTCTCCACCTCCTTAAAATGTATTTAATATAGATTGAATCCCTTTAAGTATTAGTACCTTGATCGTATGCCTACAAAGGATTCCTTTGCTCTCAAACAATTGGCAACTACAATGAATATCAAAATCAACTATTTTTTTCCTTTTTTTCTCTTTTCCTTCAAGAGCTTTTCCTTCAACACTTTCATCTAAATCATTATCATCGGAAGTAGAATCAGACTCACTATCATAGTCCGAATCTTCTAAAGATGTGTTATCGTCAGTTGAAGTTTCTGTTTCTACATCCTTCTCCATTTCATTTTCATAAGTTTCTGTTTTTGTAAATGTTACAGTAAACTCCAGTTGTTTGCAGAAGTGATCAGTTATCCAAATATCCTCACAAATAACATATTCATATAGCTCGTGACTTTCATCCTTCTTAAGTATACTATAACTAATGGATTCTTTTATTTCATGTGAGAACTTTCTGTATTTATACTGTTGAATTTGTTACTCAAACAGATCCTTTGTAGCAGTCTTAATAGACTTCAAAAATGACTCGGCATCTGCAACCAACTCCTTTTCCATTTTTTTCCTCAGTGCTTGTTCAAACTACTCAACAAATTGTTTCAAAGATGTTTTCGGATGGACAAAACCATCGAAAAAGATGTTCATGCTTTCACTGCACTGAGTCGTCGATATACCAGCCCAAAACGTATTTTTCACGAAACATGGTATCCATCATTCTTTCTCAGCATATAGATCTCTCAACCATTTATTTTCCTCCAAAGAATACTTTTGCAACATCTTCTTCCTACGTGTTTCAAACTCAGCTGGAGTTTGTATATCATACATCACTTCTTGCAGAGTAAATATTATTTTCTCCCTTTTGGAGTACATGTTAAACTTGTCTGGCACTTTTTCATAATGTGCCACAAACACCACCTATGTTTAGATGCAGGAAAAACAACTTTAATAGCGTTTTGCATGGATTTATCTTGGTCGGTTATGATGGCTTGTGGAGGACGCCCAGACATACATTTCGACCATTCACTGAATAACCATATAAAAGTTTCTTCTCGTTCATCTGAGAGTGACCCACACCCAAGTAATATAGATTGTTCGTGATGATTTACGCCAACAAAAAGAGCGAAGGGCATATTAAACGTGTTGGTCAAGTAAGTGGTATCAAAGCTAACAACATCACCAAATTATTTTACATGCTTCTCAACACCGGCTATCAACCCAGAATATATTTTTCAAATGTTTCTTCATCCACATCCACAACATAATAAAAATCTAAGTGTTCGTTAGATTTTTGACTTACCTTGCTCATAAAATATCTCATCATAGCCATGGCATCTCCTTCTCCAAGCCTTAACGCTCTTAATTCTTTTATGATATTTCGACAATTCTTTTCAGTACATGCCATGTTATTATATCCTCCATGATCGTTAACGATTGAAATTAAACTTTTGTGCATCTTAATCATCGACTGGTCGTGAGCATCGAGGCGGTGTTTAACATGTGAAGTAACTTCTCGATAACATGGCATCAACCAAGATATGTCTGGATTGACAGAGTGATTGTGTATAGTATGGAATGTCGAAACCTCCCATTTGTCAAAAGATTAGGCGCACAGTTAATCCAGCTTTAGACACACACTTATTCGTCTTATTTTGTTTAGCCGAATTTTTGTTCACAGAGTGTTTTCCTTGTCGATTACAACAGTAAGACACACTTCTAATAAACCCCGCTTCATTCTTGCGATGGGTTTTTTTCCTTACTGCAAATCCAAACTCTTTCCCATATCTTTTATAAGCTAACTCCAATTCAGGCATATTATTAAAAATCATACAAGTATGTATCTCATTGTCTATACATCCATTATCATCATCACCAACCTCGTCGTCTTCAACTTCTTCAGTGCCGCTTAATTTGAAATCCTCAATTTGTCGTATTTGTCATCATCATCTTTGTCAGTAATATAATTGATGTACTATCCACGTCCATCTACAACAATAAATAAAGAAATAAGTTATGATAATACATCTAGTTCAAGGGAATCATCCAAATTTCATAGTGCCTACCAAAACCTTTTGCTAAAATGAAATGTACTTCGATTTTACTAAGAGTTTCTCAGCATCTTTTTAGAAGACTATATAAAGTTTATTTGTTGTAATTGTGAATTTAGGTTTTGGTGGATCGGCGGATATAAGAAAAATGAAAGAAACTATATCAAAGCTAATTCAAACTTATTCAAGCGAAAATAACTAGGATATTGGAGAAAACTAAAGTCCCTAAACTAATGTTAGTAAAAATTGCCCGTAAGCAATCAAGGAAGACGAAAAATACTACAAGGAAATCTAGGTTGAGGCGAGGATAATGTCGTTTTCTTTAAGGTTATTCGCCCCCAAGTTAATCCGTTGCAACAGATTTTGGCTGACAACTGATGTATCGTACCACGTCAAAATTATTTATTACTTTCTCACTACTTATGATTTATTATGAAGCAAGGGTAAGAAAGGATCGTTCCCACAAAGAGGTGTGGGTTGTTATATGTTTCGAAAACTTTTGTAATATGGGGGATTTTTCAGATTTAATAAAAGTAAATTAAACTAATTAAGAAAACTAAGAAATTGTAGAAAAGAATCAAAGCGTTGAGAATATTGGTCAAGGTTTCGTTTTCATTCACAAAACATGCTCTTGTACTAATAATTAAAATTTATATTTAATCTCGTTGTATCAAAACTTCCATAGAATACCTTGATCGCAAGAATATCCCGTAAATTTCCCCAAGTCATCAACAAACACATTAAAAGATACGAATATGAATTCTACCAAGAGAACAACCTAACGTGTAAAAAACACTAATCAAGTTTAATTCCCGAGGAGCACTAAAATTCATGAAATTAGGCTAATCAATGCAATTAAACGTGGAAAGCGCACTAATTCAGTTTAACAAAGGTCATGGTTCACATATGATTACAATGATATATCACTACAAGCTATAACCCTATTTATACTACTTGTATTCAAGGAGTATCACTTTTGCTTATAATAAACCCTAAATTAGCTATAGATATGAATGTGAGTTTAATCAATTGGTCACTCGACGAAACAAACACTCAAATCAAACAAGCCGATATTTGTACGATAATATTGAGATAAAACTAATTTATTAATCAAAGAATCATGTATTGTAAAATTCAACTAATCCCTAACCAACAATAAAATTAGTTACTCATAAATTGGAGTTTACACAATTGGATTCAAGAAGAAAAAATTTTGCAAACCCTAGATGTGAAAATCTTCCCCGCACGAACCTACAAAAAGAAGTAGAAGAGGTAAGAAGAGAAGAGAAGAAGAGGTAAGAAGAGAAGAGAACTAGGTAAAAACCTTGTAGAAACTCTTTTTCAATAGAATTCCACCTTCTTAATCCAAGTTGGATCCTAAATTGAATCTCATCCTTCCAAAAATAACTCTAAAACATAGCCGCCCATTCAATCCTAACCCAAAAATCAGATTTTAAGATAGAGCGCACAAGTTAATAAGCCCAACAGAATTCTAAATAATCAAATAGGTCTGTCAGTCTTGTGAAACTGACAGGCATCCTCAAACCATTCCCGGCTATTCACGCAGCCATTTCAGCGAATACTTCGAGTGCATCTTCTGTTGGAATTTCCGGCAGGTGCTGTTGGTGTTTTCAATCATCCACAATCCTTCCCTGCAGTCATTTTACACAACATTCATAAAGAATCCTCTCCACATAAACCCAGGAATCACCGCTGGCAACCCTTTTTTTTCCGGTAATAATTCAATCCAAGTCTGCCGTAGAGTATAAGCTTATTGTTCTTTCTTCTCCATTCATTCCTATTGCTCTTTTCTCATTCTCTACTTTTCCATCTACGAATCAATCCAATAGTTCCTCCTCACTTGTTCAAACAGACTCAACCCATTCAATAAATTCAAGTCTTTCTTCCATAATCATCAGTGGCACAACCACACATTAACTCGAGCACCAACAACTACAAATTTGCCTCACTTCGATCAATGTCCTCTAACTCAGATTCACTGCCATGACTTCTCACTGAGATTCACATTAAAATCGAACCAAACCCAAAATTCTTCTATTTCTTGTTCTTGCTGTAAAACCACAACCAACAGTTTCGCCTCATCTATTCTTCACCGTTTCAATCCATTCACGGCTATAACACCCTGAATTTCTCGATTCGAACTCATGGTAGCAGCACTTCTCGGCAAACTGAACTTCACCCATCTCTCGAAACCAAACAAACCCATCAAATATCTCACACAGAAAAACCATAACCATCATTCTATCGACCAAACAATCCATTTTTTCTTCCATTACTCAAACCACAGACCCATATATTCTTCAAGAACTCAACTCAACCGCGCCTATCTTGTCGAACCCAGCCACATCTTCGAATCTTGGTTAACCGGCGGCCAGGCCTTGGCAGAGAACTCCCAATTCCTTCTCTAGAATCTCGACTACCACCTAAAGCAAATACTTGTTCGACCTAGATTTAGGTTTAAATGGAAAAGGTGGCCATGAATAAATGACTAACCTGCCTTTACAAACAAGCATTTGACTCCCTTTAGCACACCTTTATAAGATAATGGGTTTCCCCCTAGTAATGCTCTGAACTCCTTGTAAAACTGGAGATCCCTTAGTAATTCTCTGTTTTCCACACCATTAAGACTTGTGTGCTTCTAGCTTTGCGCCCATTAACACCCAATGACTCCGAGCAATGCCTTGAGCTGCTATTTCTCTTCTTTTGCTTCTTATGACTCCAAAATACCTATCAAACTAAAAAAAACGTAATATACACAAAATATAAGAGAAATAACTAATAAAAGCATAAGAAATTGATATTCAAATAATGTATATTATGCACTTATCAGCAACCCCGGGGATATAACAACCATGATTCTCTGTATAGTTCTCTATTTTTGCACCAAATAGAGAACATAAACACCACTCTTGTCTTGCTAAGAAATTAATTTGAATGTTAGAAAGTATACAAAAGAAAAGGAGGAAGAACAGTGTATACGACATCATATGCGTCATGGGTTTGTATAAATATTTAAATGCCCTTTCGAAAACAGTTGAAGAGACATGTTCATTGAGATCCATTATCAATCGAAAGAGATATAATTTTTCATTTGAAATGGAAGGGACATGTCTCTCTAAACTTACCATGTGATGATCTTCCATGCACTTAAGATTTCAAGTCATTAAACAATTATTTCACTTTTAAAAAGATTTGAAATAAAAATGGTTTTGATATAGTACATCCATAATAAGTTTGGACTTGTCAATGCTACTATCAAAAAGAAAATTTAAAATGTGCCTCAAATTTAGAAAAAATATATCAATAATGACCCACTTATTTTTACTAAATAGAATTTAGCAAGAAATATACAAAGCATAGATGGAAGTATCTGTAGATTTGGACTTCCACTTAGGCTAACAAACATAGTATATCAGGATCAAAGTGAACTAGTCTTGAACTGAGATCTCTTGTGGAAATATATAAAGTATCGTTAGACGCAACGTATTCCATTCATGGTATTCTATAAGGAAGCACATTACAGCCTTGTGCTTTCAACCTAGTACATCTTGTGTGTTTTAGAGAATAACCCAATTTCACATAGAAACAACCACACTTCTCACACACTTAAGTAAAATCTATAAAGAATGTCTTGCAGTAAGCATCCCACTTATAAAATACTATAGATTTTATTAAGAGAATCTTAAATTCAACCTTCAAATTACTACAATGGAACATATAGGTTGTAACACTTATATGAATATAGTAGTAATCAATTATGGTTCTTAACGATTCATCCTATAACGCATTTTTCTTTTTGAACCTGTTCTTGGGATTTCCATTGTAGAAACTATCAGTTGGTCCTAATATAAAATATATTGTGTTAGTTTGGTCCTGTTGACTTAGTTCAATTGCTCCAAGGTTCTTTTAAAAAAAATATATTATCAGTTTGGTCTAAAATTACTATTTAGTCGTAAGATGAACTTTAACCACGCAAAATAACATCATCATTTTTAAAACAGTGTCATAAATATATTTTTCTCTCTCTTATTTTCTCTCTCTTCTAAAAGTAAAGAAAAAAAATAAATTCAAATATCTCTCAAACCAAAGGTAGAAAATTTAAAAAATTTATATATTTGGAAAGCTCTCAACGAGATCCACAAAATGAGTACCACTTTCACTATTTTTTGAAGCTTTAATTTTTATGTTATCGTGTAGCTAAAAATAATTTATAATTACAAGTTCATTCGACAAAATGAACTGCTAGAATTGACTACTATTGTATAAACTAACTTTGCGAGTTCATTTTACATAATGAACTACCATTACGAGTTCATTCTACAAAATGAACTGCTAGATGAACTCTTATCACAAGTTCATTCGACAAAATAAACAACTAGGATGAACTACCATTATAATGAACTAACTTTGCGAGTTCATTTTACAGAATGAACTACCATTGCATGCTATAATGAACTACCATTATGAGTTCATTATGCAAAATGAACTGCTAGAATGAACTCCCATTACGAGTTCATTCTGCAAAATGAACTGCTAAAATAAACTATCATTGTAATAAAGTAACTCTGCGAGTTCATGATTTTATAGAATGAACTACCATTACGAGTTCATCTACAAAATAAAATGCTAGAATGAACTACCATTATGAGTTCATTCTTCAAAATGAACCATATAATGGTGTTTATTTTTTAGTATGAATTAACATTACCGATACCGTGAAGATTAAAGCTTCGAAAATAGTGAAATGGGTATTCGTTGAGAGCTTTCCGAATATATAAAACTTATTAATATGAACACCTATTACGCTATTACGAGTTCATTCTACAATATGAACTACCACAATGAACACCTATTACGAGTTCATTTTACAAAATGAATTACTATTCCTACAATACTACCATTATGACTTCATTCTACAAAATAAACTGCTAGAATTAACCATCATATAAGAGTTCATTCTACAAAATGAACTGCTAGAACTAGAATAAACTACCATACTCTAAAAATAGTGTTCATTATTGGATATGAACTACCATTATACCAAAAAAATTTAAAGTTTCGAAACATGTACAATGGGTACTCGTTGTGTAAATTTCGTCGCGACCTTTCTGAATATATAAATTTATTAATTTTTTGACTTATATTTTAAGAGGTATTTAATTTTTAATTATTTTTTATTAAGGAGAGAGAGAAATTAGTACAAAGAAAATAAAAAATAAAGAAGAATATATCACGCAAAGAAGTGGGACAAAATAAGATATAAAGAGATACTTTGGATATTTTAATATTTTTAAATAAATAAGGACCAAACTAAACTTCCATTTTTGTCGGTGGACCAAACTGATTTGGGACCACCTAAAATAGGACCTAACTGAAATTTTCCCATTTCCATTCTCCGGGTAGGGTAGCCGTTATAAGAGAATTACTTATCGATGGGCTTTAGTCCTATTCCTTTTGAAGTGTTCCAAACTTTTTCTCTTGCCAAACCTTTTGTAAAAGGGATCTGCAGGGTTATCTCGAGATATTACAAAATCAATCTTTACGGTACCGTTGACGATAATCTCTCTTGTTGTAAAATGCTTTCGTCGAATTTGTCGCGACTTATCGTTGAAACAATGGTTTTGTACTATACGATGGAAGCAGTACTATCACAATGAGTCAAAGTAGGAGGCACTGGCCTTTCCCAAAGAGGTATATCTGATAAGAAGCTGTGTAATCAATACACTTCTTTATTTTCAGTTGTTAGTGTAATTAACTTTGATTTCACAGTGGATTGAGTGGATTGAGCAATAATTGTTTGTTTCTTAGACTTCCAAGAAACTACACCTCCACCAAGATTGAAAAAACATCCAATCGTAGCTTTAGAATCTTCTAAAAGAGTATTCCAGTTTGCATCGGTGTACCCTTCAGGTACAACATGAAACCTTTGGTATTGTATATCGTAATTGGCATTTCGCTTCAAGTACCTCATAACACGACGTACTATATTCCAAGGTTCAATACTTAGTTTACTTGTATACCTGCATAACACACCAATAAAAGAGTAAATATTAATCAGTAGCATATCTTAAACTTCATATGATACTAATATATTCTTGTTGATTTACAACATCACAATCATTAGAATATAGTCGTATGCTAGGGCCAAAG
This sequence comes from Papaver californicum, assembly GCA_023531435.1. Lineage (NCBI taxonomy): Eukaryota > Viridiplantae > Streptophyta > Magnoliopsida > Ranunculales > Papaveraceae > Papaver > Papaver californicum. Next base: position 1,175,480 of record JAJJMC010015296.1, read on the forward strand.
GGCGTACATGCATGTTTACAATCAGTAAACTTATATTCCTTAGTAATTTTTCAATATAATGAGATTGATCAAGACATATACTACTATCATCTCTAGTTATCCTAATTCTAAAAATAACATTGGCTTTACCTAAATCTTTCATATCAAAATATTTTGATAGAAATGATTTAGTTTCATTAACAATCTGTAAACTAGAACCAAAATCAGTAAACCATCAACATATAAGAAAATCAAAGTGCATGAATATTTTTCAAATTTATAATATATGCATTTATCACTCTCGTTAATTTTAAACCCGTTATAAATAATTAAGCGATCGAATTTCCCATATCATTGTTTCGGTTCCTATTTTAAACCATATAAGGACTTAATTAACTTGCATACTTTATGCTCTTCTCCGGGGGCTATAGAATCTTCCGGTTGATCCATATATATTTTCTCTTCTAAATCTTCATTTAAGAAGTTGTTTTTACATCCATTTGGTGAATTACCAGATTATGAATCGCAACGATAACAATCAAAATTATAACGTAAGTAATTCTTGTTACTAGGGAATAAGTGTCAAAAAAATAAAATATTTTCCTTTAGTATAAATACCTTAACAACTAGTCTAGCCTTGTATTTTTCTATACTACTTTAAGTTTTCTTTTGAATACACATTTACATCCAAGTGACTTAGAACCAGGAGGAAAATCAGCTAGAATCCATGTTCTATTAGATAAAAGAAAATTCATTTCATCGTATTGGTGGCTTCTTTCCAAAATTCTGAATGTATGGAGGAGTATGCTTCTTCTAAAATTTAAAGTTTTGTCTCTAAGTTATATAGGAAATCAAAACCAAAGTCTTTTGCAACCCTCTTGCTTCTACGAGGTTCACACTCTACATCAGTGATAAGTGCATAATTTACATACTTTAAGTATTATTTTCTTACATTTAATTTTTATACTTTGTGTGAATTACCTTTTATTATTATTATTACTTGTAGGAATTAACGGTTAGTCCTATTTTCATTGGGGTTTAGACGGTCTAGTTATGTCCCACAAAGCCTTTTACACTCTAGTCTTTTTTTACAAAAATGTATACGTTTTTTTCCGTTTTCTCACGGGTTAGTCCGATCCAAAGAAATTCATATTTTCTTATTTCCATAAGTATTCTTTATCATTCCATATATAGTGATTTGTTTAATAAAATCTGTCATTTAAATTTTTGAAGAGAGAAAAAACAAATACTACTATTGTAGAGAGAGAAACTATATCTAGGATTATTTTTTTTTTCTTCTTCTTCTTCGTCTTGTGGAGAGAAATGTGGATCCGTGATTTCTTCATCATCTTTTTCCTCCACGTTTTAATTTCATAGTTTCTTCATCTTCATTTTATTTGAGAAGATGGATATGAGGTTTTGATTGTTGTTGTAGGCGTTTTTTATTCATCTTCTTCTTCTTTTGTAAAGAGAAAATAAATTAAAATTTCTTCTTTATCTTTAATTAAAAAGGTTAGTTAAATTTTTGATTTGTCATTATGTTCATGGATTTCTTCTCTCTCTTTCATCTTTTTTCATAATTGTAATTTTATTTGGGTTGATTCTTAGATTTTTTTTTGTTTTTTGTGTGTCTATGTACATAATTGAGAACTAATTTTTATCTTCCTTTTTTTATGTATTTTCAGGTGCACTTTATTATACACTGTATTTTTGTTCATGGTGATGAATTAAGAGAGGAAATTACTATCTTCATTTGATATAACATGTGTACTTTATTGAGTACATAGTTATACACCTTTGTAATATCTCAAAAAATATATGGACTTCTTTTGTGGACATGGATGTTCTTTTTGTTTGATTTGTTGTAGGTGTGTACATAGTTGTACACCAGTATGCTATCTCATGGATATATGGATTGTTTTGTGGGCATGTATATTGATTTGTTAGGTTGTTGTAGGTGTGTACATAGTTGTACACCTCAGTGATATCTCATGGATATATGGTCTATTTTGTATGGCATAGATGTTTGATTGTTAGATTTCTGTAGATATGTACATAGTTGTACACCTTTATGACATCTCAAGGATATATGGACTGCTTTGTTGGTATGAGTATGATTTAAATTGGATTACCCATCTAATCTTTTCTAAATTGATTTAGATTGAATTTTCGACCTGATTTGAATCTTACATTTGTTCTCCAATGATTGTAATAGACTCAATCTTGAATTTATGGGCTCGTAAGCTCGAAATGGTTGAGCGTCCAAGCCTATCACAAGGTTTGCGGAGGTTGATGGTTCAAATCCATCTGAGTTTACATGTTATATTTATATAATATGGATAGGTGTGTACATACTGGTGCACCCGTGTAATTTCTATGAAAAAGATTTGTTTGTAGGTGAATATGGTTGATTTGTTCCATGTTTTGTAGGGGTGTACATATTGGTGCACCAGTGTATTTTCCATAAAAAATAGGTTTATGTGTGGTTATGAATGATCGGTTTTATGCATGTTTTGCAGGGGTGTTAGGTGGACATATTGGTGTACTAGTGTATTTTCCATGAAAAGTAGGTTTGAGTGTGAGTATGAATGATCGATTTTATATATTTTTTGCAGGGGTGTACATGTTGGTGGATCAGTGTAATTTCTATGAAAAAGTAGGTGTGAGTATGAACGGTCAATTTCATGCATGTTTTGCATAGGTGTACACAATGATGCACATGTTAAAAAATGACTGGATAAGCTTATGAAAATTTTGTGCATGTGTATTTTTTTGTACACATCAGATAACGATGAAGCGAAAATTAACAAATTTATAGTCATATGGGTACCCTTTTTGTAGATCTCGGAAAAAGCTTTCCGAATATATAAAATTTACGATTTTTGGACGAGCTTTTCGAAAGATAAATTGTTTCTAAATTATTTCTATATTATTTAAAATTGGTGATATCATCATGAGTCACTTTGAACTAAACTATGAACATTTGGACTAAATTGTAAATCATGAGGGTTATTTGTGTACTTTCTATATTTTAAATAAATAAAGGACTAATTTTTAAAGGACTAACTCGTACATTTTAGTCCCATTTTGGAATAAATCATTTTTTATCCTTATAACTTTTGTATTTTATGTCTTTTATTAGGTTACATTTCTAAAAAAAAAGTAGAAATTGAGTATTAGAAAGGAAGAAGAGTCAAAGACCAAGTAGAACTCATATAAAAACAAATATTTCTTCTACGAAGATAACGAGAGAACGAAACCAACGGTGAAAGAACGAAGTTATTCTGACGTCCTGCGAAGAAGCTATTGGTAAAACGAGAAGTGTTTTTCGGTTCCCAAAACTGACAGTTCAACGAGTTTTAGAATATAAACTACTTAAAGGCACATGCGGTTTTACTTACGCCTTCCAAGTATTTGAAAATTAATAACACCACCAGCAATTTTACTTGGGGCACTACCATCTCCTCATTCATTCACGCGTCCAACACTTGTTTTCTGCAACTGCCGTGGTTGATTGATCATGATGATCACGGTGTATGATGATGATTTATTTTTGAGATCAAGTGGATTCATTGGGTTGTATAAGCTATTAGAAAGCATGGGTGAGAATCGAAAGTGAGTTTTAAAGTAAGAAATCTATAATTGCATGTACTGCCATTAATAGCCGAGAGTGATGTTAATCATTGGTGATGGATGGTTGAATCTCAAAAGATCAGGAAGAATCGCTATTAATGATTATAATCGTCGGCAACTGGTAGCGATGGTGCATACTGAGATATGAAGATGGCGGTTGGATAATGGGTATTGAGAAGGCAGTGAAGGTTTGAGTTTGTGTTTCGAGTTTGAGAAGGAAACATGGAACCCTAGTTTCCTGTTGACGAGAATTATGGGAGCAGTCAAAATGGAAGCTTGAAGGAGGAGTTAGAGAAGAATAAGGAACTGGGTTTATAAAACTCAGATAAAAAAAATAGTCGCGGAAACAACTGTGGTCGAGGCAGAGAAAAGAAAATTCAGAAGAAAAAAATAAGTCGCGGTGATGAGAGTGGCCAAGGATATATTGAAAATTAAGAAATTTCATTCTTCACGGTCATATGAGTTATCAAGGCAAAATGGAATTATTGCCTGTCAGTTTCGCATAACTGACAGGCCAATAAAAACTGATTTTCAATTTGGGCTGGACTTCTTTAAGGTAGACGCGGCCCATTGGCTATGTGATATTTTTGGACGACTTTGCTTACGTTTTGGCTAGTTTTTGTAAGTTATGGCAACCTATTTCGACTGAGATTAGAGCATGGGCACTTTTACTGTTGGGAAATCTATATAAGAGACAATTTCACTTCTATTTGGTATTATCTTTTTGGGAGAGAAGTTTTACACAAAAAGAGAAGAACAAGGAGCTTTGGAGTTGGATTTTAAGAAATCTATGACAAACTAAATTTCTCTTATTGGTTAGAGATGTAGTTCGAAGTCTAAAACATGTTTATTAATTAAAGTATTCATAATCTTTAATTTTATTGTCGGTTATGTTCTAACGTTAATAACACCAGGTATGATTAAATTATTGTTTGTTTAAGTCGTGAGTTAAATCTAGGAAAGGTCTAATGGCTATTAAGTTGGACATGAGTAAGGCCTTTGATAGGATAAAATGGCATTTTCTTCTTGATTGTCTTAAAACCCTTGGCTTCATCCCTCGATGGTGTCATCTTATTAGCCAATGTGTAATCACTGTTTCCACATCTGTTCTTTTGAATAGGGACTCTGGAAAGCAGTTTTGGCCATCTAGAGGATTGAGACAGGTAGATCCCCTGTCTCCATATCTTTTCATATTGTGTATGAATGTTTCTTCTAAAGCCCTAATTCATGCTGTGAACAATAGTTTGATTAAAGGTATTAAGGTCTCAAGTACAAGTCCTGATGTTTATCACTTATTCTTTGTTGATGATTGTATGATATTTACTAAATTTAATCCTACTGAGGAGAGACATCTTTATGATATTATTAATAAATTTAGTAAATATTCTGGTCAAGCAATTAATTTTGAGAAATCTGGTTTGGCTTTTAGCCCTAAAATTGATAATCATGATAAGTTGAGTATTACTAACACTCTCAACATCAAAAGGATGGGGTTGCAAGAAAAGTATTTAGGTGTGCCTCTCTTGGTGTAGCAGAACAAATCAGAATCTTTCTCAGGTATGATAGAGAAATTTGACGGTAAGTTAGATTGCTGGAAATCTAAATATTTGAATCAACCAGGTAAAACTGTTCTGACACAAACTAATCTTGGTTCTTTAGATACACAATAAATTTCTGTGTTCCCAATGCCTAAAAAGCTTACTGAAAGAATGGACTTAATCCAGAGAAAATTTTGGTGGAATAAGGACAATCACACTAGGGGTATTTCTTTTAAGAATTGGAACTAAATAGTTAATCCAAAGTGTAAAGGGTGTCTCAATATTAGACAATCTGCTATTTTTAATAAGGCTTTATTTACCAAACTTGCTTGGAGAATGTTGCAGGATCCTAATGCTTTATGGGTGCATATTCTCAAACATAAATACTTTTCCAATTGCATCCTCTGTCTGATGAAGTTAGTTCTAATGGGAGCTGGATTTGGAGGGGTATTTTTTGAAGGATTAGATATCATCAAAAATAACCACTGCTGGGAAATAGCAAATGGTTAAAATATCCACATTTGGAAAGATGTTTGGGTACCTTCTCTTGGTAAATATGTTTTTTATACCTTTGCATCTTTTAATTTGAAAATGGTATCTCAATTGATAGACATAGATACAAAAAGTCGGATGTAAACATGCTTAATGTCTTTTTTACCGCTGATGTTGTTGAACAAATATGCTGAATAAGAATTCCTCTTGTAGGAAGTGATCAAATTAGGTGGACCAGTAGTAAAAATGGTCAGTTTTATGTTAAGTCTGCTTATAACATTCTTTTGAATGAATCTATGCAAGGTACCACTAACACTAGTTATCATTCCCTTGGAAAAGACTTTGAAGTATGCAACTACCACCAAAAGTGTTATATTTTCTTTGGAATTGTATACAAAATTGTCCTCCAACAAGAGACAAGATTAGTATATATGTTCCAAATATAGATATTGTTTGTCCTTTATGCGGTAATTGCAATGACAGTATGCAACTGTAGATGGTGGGTTTTTGAAAAAGATAAAATAGTAAATCACCTCTCAAGACTCTGGTCTGAAAAATATTGAAGTTTTAAAATTATGTAAAAGAGTTCTCGGGTAGACGCTTATCCCTACTCTCTCTCAGGTGCATATCCTTGTCCTCTCTCTATATGTCTGGCTAACATATACGATCAAATTAATGAATTTAATCAATATTCATCACTATACAAAATCATCAGAACAACACTGACGCACACAACAATATTCCCAGATGTTCTATGATTTTATATTACAAACCTCAAGCTTCTAGATGTATTGCACACTAGTTTAGAGCAATATTGAGTATTATTTTTGGGTGCTATATTCCACAGCTGGATCCCAAAATTACCTATGTTAATATTCATATTAAAATTGAACAATACTAATCCATCACTACAAGAAAAACGGGCTTAAGCGTCTAAAATCTTAGCAAGAGCTCGAAAAATTAGTCGCTTTAATAGTTTAAGCATCTAAAATTGCAACTGCCAGAAATTTTAGCGGCTATAAACCTGTGTCCACTATTATTTAGCAACGAAAAAATGTGTTTAATCGCTAGATCCTTTGTTCAAGTAATTTATAGCAACTTAAAAAGTGATCATGTAGCTAATTACTTTGAGGCACCGACTCGTTGCAACAACAAAATAAATTGGTTGCTCAAACCTCCCTCAGCAACTAAGTTTGAGCCACAACCAAATATGTTTAATTGCTAGATCCGTTTTTCAAGTAATTTATAGCAGCTAAAAATTGATCATGTAGCTATTCACTTTGAAGCACCGACTCGTAGCAACAAAAAAATAAATTGGTTGCTCAAACCTCTCTCAGCAACTAAATTTGAGCTACGACCAAATATGTTTAATTGCTAGATCTGTTTTTCAAGTAATCTATAGCAGTTAAAAATTGATCATGTAGCTATTCACTTTGAGGCACCGACTCGTAGCAACAAAAAAATATATTGGTTGCTCAAACCTCTCTCAGCAACTAAGCTTGAGCCACGACCAAATATGTTTAATTGCCAAATCCGTTTTTCAAGTAATTTATAGCATCTAAAAAAGTGATCATGTAGCTATTCACTTTGAGGCACAGACTCGTAGCAACAGAAAATGAATTGGTTGCTCAAACCTCTCTCAGCAACTAAGTTTAAGCTACCACCACATGTTAAAAAATGAATTACTTGAGGGAGAAAGATAGACCGTGTGATCAAAATCCATCAACGCTTTATATCTAGTTCTATCTAGTCATACGGATTGTGATCCGTGTGACTCATTGGAAAAAAATTGTATTCGTCAATTTTAGTACGATTATAGTTGGTTATAACACCCTTTTTTGATTATTTTTGTTTGAATATTATATATTTTAGTAAAATATTCGTGTATTTTTAATATCGAGGAATATGTATTTATGGAAGAAAAAAAAATTAATAACCCGAGAAAAACTCCAATGAATAATGATTTCCTAAATCTATATTTATATCCGTTGGATCAGATATTTTTGGCTTTCTATTGACCAGATAAACAATTTAAGGATCATTGTATCTGTGTGTTTTAGACTTAAAAAACGAAAATAATGTTTGTGTTTAAATTACTCCATTTTTGGTCAAATTGATGGATAATGAATAAAATTTGGTGAGATTGAGAAATATTCAATAAAATTGCTTACCATTAAACTTAAGTGTACAATTTAGTGTCCTTTCTAACAGCTATTTGATACTAAAAAAGATTTCATTAACCTCCATAATTAACGGGATTAATTTATTTGGTACTAAAAATGATTTCATTAACCTCCATAATTAACGGGATTAAGAATCCTATTTAAAAGACAAGATATTAAATAAGAATTAAAGAAGTAAACATGGTTACGAACTAACAGGTAAAGGTAGAAAGTAAGCATGCATATAGCATTTGCAAAGAACAAACGAAACATAAGGCAAGGTTTTAACAAGCCAGATCATTAATTCTTGAAACTTTTTGGTAGCAAAAAAGATGCAGTCACTTGTGTTCACCAATTCAACGTACTACTCTGAAATCTAAAACTGGTGTGATGTTTTCTCTCTTTCTCCAAAGATATTACAAACTAGCAGAAAGATTAAGTAAATCAAACTAATCCTCCTCCTCGGCTTCATTTTCAGCAATGTTGAAGTATCGCAACTCTTAGACATTACGGTCTTTGCTGGATACAATGACTCTCAGCCAGTCCCTAACATTGTGCTTCTTCAAGTATTTCTTGGTCAGATACTTCATGTACCTAATTACATGAATAATAAAAAAAAAAATCAACACAAGGAAACCCAAATACAAGCATAACAGTCCCAATGAGCCAATGAGCAATAGTTTCTTGGGTACTGCTGGAAACCAAAAAATCTGTTTGCACACAAAAAATGAGTAAAAGCAATTCATAAACTAACAAGGATCCACCACTGTATATCCGGATCATATTGCCCATGTTAAATAACCCTTTCAGAGTTCCCTAGATAGGTTCCCATTTAAAGACACCCTGTTAAAGTGAGACCTTAAAGTTAACCAGAATCTGTACATAATCATATCATGTGATTGAAACATAGAAACAGAAGAAAACCAAAATCTCATAAGACAATATGCACAACATACAACCTGCAAAAACACACAGTACTTTAAATTGCCACTGACCACTACGAAGCAAACAACTTCTATTCACTATAAGTATTTGGGTTAGAATATGAACAACAAGCATAACTTAAGCAGTTACAGATTCATTGTTGTTCACATTCTAAACCAAATTAGGTCTATGTCTTCCTTTCACAAGCAGTTACATATCAATTTCAAAAAGCAGCAGTTAATAAATCACATGGCAGTTGCGAATCTTCTTTAAATCAAAAGTCATGTACAGACCCCTAATATCAAAACCCTTTTGAAAATTACCTCGATTTATAAAACCCATTCTAGAAAACTCGAATTTCCCTTATTATTTAAACACCCAAATCGAAAAACTCAATCCTAATTACAACAAATTGAAAACCCACTTTGCCAAAAATCGATATATATTTTTTTTAATTCAATCATAAAAACAAAAGAAGATTTCACATAAACGGATTGATTGAAATGTCTAGTTGGCCAGAAATTTCTATCAAAGTAAAACAAAATGCTAGGAAACGAAACCAACAGTAGTGAGGTTAATCTACCTGAACTTCAGATTCAATCCTATGAAAATCCAAAAGCACAAAGTTCAAAATCTAGGAAACGAAACCAAATACCAGGAGAAACATATTAGTCTATAGACTATACAAAATGAGCAGAACAAATGCTGGATGTAACATAGTTACTAACCTATCAAGATCATATCCTCCCACACCGAGAACAAAGTCCATGTCAACAAATCCAAACTTAGCTTGTTTAATATGTGCCATGTTGATACCCTGCAACAAATGCTCCCAAATTAGTCAAGCAACAGATGCTCCCAAATTAGTGAAACTTAGCAAAGAATGTTGCAGAAATGAGAAATTTTACCTTAATTCTCGTATTCAACGCGCCCAACTCCTCCTCACTCACCAAATCCACCTGCACAAGATAAAATAAAAATTATCATTCAAACCTAGAATGATAGAACAAAACAAGTTATAAGAAACTTAGAAAAGTTATGATTGTATAGTGAATAGCATCCCAACACTTACCCGATGGATCATATATGTCCCCATATAACCCAAAAGAAATAAAATTGGGATATACTCACCTTGTTCAAAATGATACCATCTGCATACGCAACTTGTTCTACAGCTTCATTCAAAATGAGAACAGAAGTGTCGGAAAGAAAACTAATAAGTTAATTTGCACCATCCTTAAACCCAAGTGTCTTCCTAGGATACAAGCTTTCAAAAGCAGAATGAACTTCTTCTCTCCATTCGGTGTACCACACTGGCCTGTATCAAAGGAGAAAAGCAGCAATCTAATTCAAAATAAGAACCTTACATAGGCCCTTAACCAAAATTACTCGTATTGATTTGGGGGATAAATTAGAAAATTAAGTTTTTAAATCGAAATCAAATTTGTTGCTTGGTTTTAGGATTTGATTAAAACCATTTTCATTTTCCGCCAGGAACACGGAAAACACCTCAAGAGCAAACAAATAGTAAAAGAAAAATTCAGCTGAATAATGTTCAATCTTCTAAATGATAAATTTTTTACCTTTCTTCATAATTGAACAGTTACATGTCCATGGAAACTGGCACCACCATTCCCACACTGGTATATGAGTTTGTGTTTGAGTTCTTTGGTCCTAACATAGATGGAACCTTGATTCCTCTCCTTGAGGTACGTAGTGTTTAGGGTACACATCAATGAAAAGAAAAGAAAATGTTGGTGTTTACCTTCTCGTGATGGAACCCTAGTTTTCTCAGATTGGTGATGGTGGTGATGCGGCTCAAATTGGGAGAGAGAGAAAAGAAAATGTTGAAAATGAAAGAGATATTTTTGTGAAGGGTTTTGATAAAAAACAATTAACGGTGGTGATGGTACCTCATACGGATCCTACTTTGCTTTTGATGGTCCAGATTTTTTTTTGGATGGTCATACGGATTCTGTGTTTGTTTCAATTTTGTGTTAGTTCCATTTTGTGTTAGTTATCATTGTGTGTGTTAGTTACCATCTTACTGAAATGGAAATTTGAAAGGTGGATATTGGATTTCGAATGTCGGCAACGTAACCTAACAAATTTTGGAAATTAAGATTCATAAAAAAGAAATGTAAATTTTGTAAATTTAAAAGGTGGATAACGATATAGGGTTCCATGAACCCTGAATTATGAAACTATGATTTCAGCAAAAAAAATGTAAATTTGAAAGATTCATTTTTTTTCATCGATCTAACAAATCTAACGATATGAAACTATGATTTCACCAATCTAACTAAAATTCACTCAATTTTTTATCGAACCGACTTGACTACACTCAATTTTGATCGATCTTACTCAAATTATATCAATTTTTGTTCAATTTCACTCGATTTCACTTTGATTGATTGAATTTTATTCAATCTCAATCAATCTTATTAATTTTGTTATCTATCTAACAAATCCAACGATATCAAACTATGATTTTATCAATCTTACTAACATTCACTCAATTTTTTATCGATCGACTTGTCTACACTCAATTTTGATCGATCTTACTCAAATTATATCAATTTTTGTTCAATTTCACTCGATTTTACTTTGATTTATTGATGAAAAATTGATATAATTTGAGTAAGATCGATCAAAATTGAGTGTATTCAATTTGGTTCGATAAAAAATTGAGTGAATTTTAGTCAGATTGATGAAATCATAGTTTGATATCGTTAGATTTGTTAGATCGCTAAAAAAATGAATAAGTTTAATTAAGATTGAATAAAATTCAATAAATCTAAGTGAAATCGAGTGAAATTGATGAAAAA
>JAJJMC010015296.1:1187045-1272194 GCA_023531435.1 Papaver californicum
GAAATTGATGAAAAATTGATATAATTTGAGTAAGATCGATCAAAATTAAGTGTATTCTAGTCGGTTCGAGAAAAATTAAGTGAATTTTAGTGAGATTTATGAAATCATAGTTTCATATCGTCAGATTTATTAGATCGGTAAAAAAATGAATAAGTTTGATTGAGATTTAAAATTCAATAAATCAAAGTAAATTCGAGTGAAATTGATGAAAAATTGATATAACATTGAGTAAGATCGATCAAAATTAAGTGTTTTCTAGTCGGTTCGATAAAAAATTAAGTGAATTTTAGTGAGATTGATGAAATCATAGTTTGATATTGTTAGATTTGTTAGATTGATAAAAAAAATGAATAAGTTTGATCGAGATTGGATAAAATTCAATAAATCAAAGTAAAATCGAGTGAAATTGGATTCAGGTAAGTGCCATTTTTGGGGTAAGGTTACAAAAGGATTTGGATTCATAAATAAAATCTTTAAAAGTTTATATGTGTTATAAATCATTTAGTGCACAATTTATTTCTTAAAGTGATTTATAAATTTGAAACAATTTTAAAAATAAAATAAAATAAAATAAAAAATAATTTAAAAAATAATAATTAAATTTAGTGGGAATAATCGGGTAATTTGGGGTAACATGCATATTTTATAAATTCTTTCCATAAGTCGGAAACAAAATCAATACCCTGAACCCTGAACTCCACTAAATCGAAATCTTCGTTAATACCCTGAACCCTGAACTAATTAAATGTGTCATAATACCCTGAACCCTCATATTGTTTATTCACATGAGTTATAATCTTTACCAATATCGTCGGAATCGTCATGTTCGTCATGTAAACCTTATTATCATTAGTAACCTCTTCCCCTAACTCGTTAAACATCAAGCTCTAAACTAAGTTTTGGAAATTAGGATTCATCAAAAAAAAAAAATTTGTAATTAGGGTTCTTAGTTTGTCATTTGTTTATAAGTTACGATTTGATGAATTGGGTTGAACCCCAACAGATGTTCAATTAAAAGGAATTGAGATGTAGCTTAATTTTTTGTATAAAGTTAAGCTTTACCTAATAACAACAAATATATGAGGTGTACAAGACAAACATGAGGGGTTGAAAGTTCGGGGTTCGGGGTTCGGGGTTCAGGGTATCCTAAACCTGAACCCTGAACACTTAAGAGTCATTAAACAGTAAGGATAATAAGGTGTACAAGACGAACATGACTAGTTGAGGGTTCGTGGTTCAGGGTTCATGTACACCTTATTATCCTTAATAAACTCTTCCCCTAACTCGTTAAACTTATCGGACACGCAAAATGGGATGTCTCATGTGTGCAAAAACTTAAGAGTCGCAACATTAACTCTCCACTACGAGACATCAAGCTTTGCGTCCCAATTCCTTTCAATTAGGATGATCATATATTTTTTGTTAATAGGTAAAGCTTAAATTTATACAAGAGATTAAGTTACATCTCAATTCCTTTTAATTGAACATCTGTTGTGGTTCAACCCAATTCATCAAATCATAACTTATAAACAAATGACAAACTAAGAAACCTAATTAAAAAAAAAACAAACAAATATTTTTGATGAATCCTAATTTCCAAAATTCGTTACGTAACGATAGAAATATCCGTTTCCAACATTCCAAATCCGTTATCCACCTTTCAAATTTTTGTTTCAGTAAGATGGTAAATAACACACACAATGGTGACTAACACAAAATGGCAACTAACACACAATCCGTATGACCATCCAATAACGAATCTGGACCATCAAAATATTTCCTTGATCCGTATGAGGCGCCATCACCACCGTTAATATTTTTTTATTAAAACCCTAAACAAAATTTTCTCCATTTTGGGCATTTGCTTTTCTCTCTCCATTTTCATGGTTCATGGTACCTCAAAATTTTCTCCTGATGTTGCACGAGTGAAGTTGAGGGCGATCAAATACAAGATTGAGAGGAGGAGTACTGCCCTAGATCAATCGAATAACATTGTATCCTAGGTAGCCCAGTTCTTATCAGGAAGATCTCATGTATTTGAAAGTTTTCTGTAAGGTAAAGTTCAGATCTTCTTTTTTCATTTATTTTTTGAATTTACGGTTTTGTGTCTGATTCTAGCTGAAGGGTTTTGAGTTGACTTGGATGTTTTCCGTAAATTTTCTTATGGTTTAATCTCTGAAAACGAAAAATACAGTAATATTATTTTTCTTCTTACTACTTCTTCCAAAGACACAATATTTCAATCTCATCATTTATATTCTTTAGATTCCAAAAATGGGATTCTTACTCTAATCTCTCAGTTTCATCTTCTCTGTCATTTTCAGAAGAACCCTAATCGAAAGCTTCCAATTTTGCTCGTGGATGTTATGGTACCATTGATTGATCCTAAAAAGGGGATGATTAACAAACGAGGTACAAGATAGGAAGTTATCTTCCACTAATGTTCTTTGCTTACTGACTACGTATTCATGAGACCAAGGAAAGTTTTTGTTCAATATAATGTAAGCAACACGAGTTTCTGTTTATCTATGTGAAATCATCATACATATTGTGGTATAAGTTAATTACCCTGACTATGATTCAACTTGTTTAAGGTTGACCTAGCTAAGATAATCTTTAAGGATGGAAAGTCTTTTAATTTGAACAGCTGGTATTGATAATGTACTAGTCTTTTTAATCTTTACCTTTTCTTTACAATGATTGAGTTTCATAATCAAATGCACAAATGCCTATAGTTTACTGTACATGACTTTCAAAGTTACAATCTGTTAGTATTGTAAAGTCTTATGACTTATACTTTAAATTGAAAATTTCATGTTCTAAGTTGGTTTCATCCTTCAATACCCCTTGATTACGATGGGTATTTTGTTTGAATTATTGTAGTTAGTAGTAGGTTGGGATTATGGGTGAAAAATGATTGAGTGTTGTGTTCTTACTTGTTTGATTTTTTTGGATTTTGTAGGTTGAGTATTATTTCAGTAATGCAAATTTGGCGAATTCTTCGAAGCTTAGAAGTGGTTAGATTCATTTAACTGTTTTCTGTGATCATGTCCTGCACATTAAAATCATATCTACGTGTCCATTCACATGTTGTTTTGGTGCTGAAATCTGCAGGTTGTAAGTGAAGATGGGAAGAAGGTCGGGCGTCAAAATCCATTCACCGTGTTAGATTTGGAAGAATTGCAGGTAATATCACTAACTACTTAGTATCTTTGATGTATGTTGGTTGTATCATAAATAGCAAGAAAGTACCTGCTTAGTGTGCCTTTTTTTTTTAGTATCGATATCTTATCTTGTGCTGTGAATGTAGAACACTACTGGAATTTTAATTAACAATCTTATACATGGTTGGTCATGGGTACTTTTTGGTTCTGTGATTTTTTTCTTTCTTGTAATGTTCTATACTAAAAATTTGAATGTAATCATTTCATAGAAGTTTATTGATTGTTCATAGGATGACAAAGCCAAGTCAGGATGTTGGTTTGAGTGTGCAAATAACTAAGAAATGCAAATTAAGTGAAGAGATATACAATAAAAACGGTAAGAAGAGGATTATACTGCAATATATTTTTGTTTTTTTGATTTTCTATTATTACCAAGTTTTTTCATGACTTTATGTTATTTTCTTCAGTAATCTGATTTTGAATGTTCATGGTGTTCAATGACAGTGATAAAGACAATAATCGAGTTTCGACATGGAAAACTCCGGTGTTCGTAAAAGGACCATTAGGGATTGTAATAGGAACGAAATTAACATTTTTTCTAATGTTCATTTCTCTATTAGTTTGGTCATTCACAAGTAACTTGCACATGAATTTCAAAACGATGAACAAAAAAGCATCTGCAAAATTTGGATTGACAGTGTAAGAAGAATTTTAGAACGATTTTTTTCGATCTTTATTTCTTAGTAGTCTTCTTGATGTTGATTATGATATAACTCAGATATATTTTCTTTTTCATTTTTGCATATGGCAACTCAAACTAGATAGTGTAGGTCTAAGATTTGGATTAGTAGGGAATGTAGCTTTATCATTTTTGTTCTTTCCGGTAACACGAGGATTCCATAATCCAGTGAAGATGAAGTTTGAGACCAGATCTGTTTCTGTCTGGGGCCTGGGCTGCTGCTGTGGTTCCGAGTTTAGATTTCTTTGATGGTTTGATTGTTCTTGGCGGATTGGGAATTTTACATATTCTTGTTTTGCTTTTCGAAGCTTGGTCTGTGGATTTCAGATGCATTGCTGAGTTTAACAAGGTAATATAATTAATTGAGATTAATGTTTTTTGTTGTTGTTGTTCTTATGTAATTGTGATGACCTAGTTTATTTTTAAGTGATTGTGATTTTATATTACACTTGTTCGATTTTGTAGTTGAAGGATATTCATCAAGCAGATTCTTGTAAAATTATTCCTGCTAAGTTCTCTTGTTCTAAAGAAATTGTGCCACTGAACTTCCGTAAACCAATATGTTTTTAATTATCACATTACCTTGATATTTTGATTCATACTTTAAATTGATGTTTGTTTGAACTTAAGGTACTCCAGAGTGAAGAAAGACCACTAAGTAAGAAGGGACAACATCCTTTGGAAATATTTGTTACTGGTCATTTTGACCTTACAGTGCTTTTTAATGTTTCTGTCAAATCAATTGAGTTGCAAGTTTTCTTTTATGCGAATGTCACTTTGGTTTTTTATTTTTTTGGGTGTTATTAAATCTAACAAGTTCTAAAATCTTACTAGTGAACATATTCTAGGTGCTGGGAAGACAACTTTGTAAAGATTCAGGCTCTCAACCAGCATTACCCGGATGGAGAAAAAAAAATGATTAGATAGTTTTCTTCTAAATTGTATAATTTTCTTAAAAAAAGATATAAACTAAATTCTGTGATACAATAAAATATAATATAATTTTTAATTTTTAATTTGGTTCATAATCGTTCCGTATTAATTTTACTTTGGGATTATCTAATCAGAATAACGAGCAACTAACTTGAGTAAAAACTTTGATAGCTTAAAAGTTTAAGCAATCAATTTTAGGACAATCAAAACCAGAAATCACTTTCATTTGATAGTTTAAAACTTTAAGCAATTAATTTAAAGCCAATCAAGATCAGAAATTATTTGTAGCAAGTAAAAATTTAAAAGCTTAAAACTTTAAGCAATCAACTTGAGTAAAAATTTTGCTACCTCAAAAGCTTGAGCAACCAACTTAAGACCAATCAAAATCAGAAATCGCTTTTAGCGAGCAAAATAATTTGATCGCTTAATACCTTAACCAAGCAATTTTAGAGCGAGTTGCTCCATGTATCTATCAACTAAGTATTTTACTTGCTTTAGAATGATTGATATATCTGAAGCGATTGGTAGTTTACTTGCTTTAGAATGATTGATATATCTGAAGCGATTGATATTTTACTTGCTATATTGGTTGGTCTAGATGTTAAGCGATCACAGATTTACTTGCTCCATGTTAGTTGGTCTAATGTTAAGCAATGAGAAAAGCACTCGCTTTAGGTAAGTTGGTTTATTACTAGAGCGATTGCATGGTCGCTCAAGGCTTTGAGATACATGGCTTTGGGCAACCAACGGAGCGAGTGCCACTTTTAGTCGCTATAACGGTTATAGCGACTTAAAACGACATGTCGCTTAAAACCGTTTTTCTTGTAGTGCATAAATGTATATATATATATATATATATATTTAATTAATTAAAGTGTCACAATTGTTCTTAAATTAAATGTCAAAATTGTGACAAACACAATTTCAGAGCTTCTACTAGCTAAATCCCAACTTAATCACATTAATCCTTTGCCCAAACACACAACTAATGCAAAACAAGTAAACATAATTCAATTTAGGGTTTGAGAACACTTAATTTGCAACACTTATAAACGTGAAGTGTGTCAAAATTTCCAAACCTTAACTAGGGTTTGAAGATCGAGTCGTAACACTTGCAAATGTTGTAAAAAGTATCTTCCAACCCCAATTAGGGTTTGGAAACAGTTTCGAAATGCTTATAAACGTTGCAAACACTGTGTCAAAAATTTCAAACCCTAATTTTGAACATAAGGGAAGCTAACCCAAAATTTGAACACATTTTGCTCCTCTTACTTGTGCTTCTTGTTTTCTAGAACAAGGCCTGCACGACTTCACTTCTAACATGGACATCATGCCTCTCTCCAAATATTTAGTATTTTACTATTTTGCCCTCAACATATGAGGCTGAGCAAAAGAGTAAAATATGAGCTTCTTGCCTTCTAGCCAAGCTCTTTCAAACCCTAATTTTTGAAGAGAGACGTATCTACCTCTTTTTCTACCAACACACATGTCTTAGCCAAGCAACTAAGCCTGCATGACTACTCTTAAGCCTAAACTCGTGTGCTTAATTCAGAAGCCAAGTTTATACGACTTGCAACTTGTTAATTTTTTTTGATAATTTTACTCTTTTACCCTCAACATGTGAGGCTGAGTACAAAGAGTAAAATATGAGTGTCTTGCCTCCCATTCAAAAATTATCGTCTAGTCGCTTATACAAATTCTAGACGCCTTGCTTCTCATTAAAAATTGGTATTTTACTCTTTTACCCTCAACGTGTGAGGACGAGTATAAAAAGTAAACATGAGACTCCTGCTTCAAGACTAGAGCTTGACGCTCCCTCTTCCTTCACGTGAATACCAAAGGTGGGCACTCTCCCTCTTTCCTTCACATGAATACTAAATTTGGGTGCACCTTCCTCTTATTCTCACGTGAATAAATTAGGGTCTTGACAAATCCTAAGCAATACTAGGCATCTATAATGTATATTTTCGTATGAGACTTCACATATAATTTTTCATGCTCAGTAGCACACACTTATTTTTACAAAATAAACATATCAATACAAAATTGACTAAGATGGACACACTAGTACTCCTCACACACAAATAAATAAGTATTTGTTTTATTCAAGTCTGCTAGACTCCTCAACTAGTCAAGCAAGACGTATTTTATTCAAGTCTTCTAGACTCCTCACTTAGTCAAGCAAGACGTATGTTATTCAAGTCTGTTAGACTCCTCATCTAGTCAAGCAAGACATATTTTATTCAAGTATGTTAGACTCCTCAGCTAGTAAAGCAAGATGTATTTTATTCTAGTCTTCTAGACTCATCAACTAGTCAAGCAAGACTTGTTTTAGTCTGCTAGACTCATCATCTAGTCAAGCAAGATAAGTATTTAATCAAGATGTTTAAAACTACAACATTACACGAGACATCAAATGTCATAAATGGGGGGATATTAATTAGGGATTTGGTATGGTGGTCTACGGAACGTGGTGCAGCAGTGCACCCATTAAAAGAGAAACTCCGGAAAGATCGATAGCAGTTGAGAAGAGGAGTGGTGAGTTGAATAACCAACTATTCAACCATAATTGAATTGGAGAGCAGTTGTCAACACCTTCTCCACTTTCACCATTTCACCAATACTCAACTACCGACAGTTTGTTCTGGAAAAAAGGTCGAGTGGTTATAATAGTTATGATAAATAGATATTCAATCTATTAAACAAAGGAAAAAATATTTTTAAGCAAGTTTTACCACGAGAAAAAGTCTGAGTTTCACAATCAAACACAGAAGAACTCGAGCACTCAATTGTTCATAGCTATTTACACCAATCACATCCCACAGAGTCTGATACTCTGACCTCATCCTTCTCTCGCTTCCCTCCCTAATACCAACCCTTTTCCTTCTTATTTTGTGACTGAAGCAAAACTGAAACGACCATTGTTTGGTTTAGGCTAGGATTGTACATATTGATCTCTCGAGTCTAAACAAAGTACTTCAACAATACAAATGTTTTAAGGATTGACGAATTATTACCTGCTCATCCAACTTTTCCTAAATTAGCGTTGAACTCTTTTTTCCCCACAAACATTTTGGCGACCACAGTGGGAGATTAATCTCTCAGTTATATTTCTCCAATTTTCAAATTTTATCAATTTTCAAGATGGTTGGCTTTAGGATGGATTCGACAATCACTCATTTAAATCCCAATCATGTTGAAGTGGGTGTTAATGCTCAAGATGTTGCGCCTGCTAACAATGATGTTGTGGTCACGCCTCTTGCTAATGGTACTTCAGAAGAAAATATAAGTAACGAAGTTTCACTTACTTTGGCTGAACTAGCACAAAGACAAGAGGAGCTTGCTAGAGTTGTGTCAAGACTAAAAGGTGCGCATAAAGCGATGATCAATTTCTTTCATACATTGATAGATGAATTGGGGCGTCGCCATATTTTTGAGGAAAACCTAGAATTCTTTGAACTAGGATATGATTCCGCAACAGAGGCTCCTCCTCCCCATCGCATCGAGAGTTTTATTACTCTTGAAAAACCAGTAGGCCAAGAAGCAACTTTCCTTATCGAAAGTCTGTGTGAGCTTCTCCATTTTTCTAAAGAGCAACGTGTATATGCATTTGCTGCTTTCAACCGTGTTGCTTTTGATACACACATAACTCCATCCTCTCTAGAAGTGGTAGAAGTATCCATCATATCGGATTCTCCCATAAGCAATATTACATTCATTGAGGAAGACATGATAGCTGAAGAGGGTCATAATCGAGCCCTATATGTGACTACACACATCAAAGATTTCGAATTCAAAAGGGCTCTCATCGGCATAGGCGCAGCTGCTAACATCATTCCCCTCAAGACACTCAGAACATCCAGATTACAACAAAACAAGATTGTACACCACCCTGTTGTGTGATGTGGTTGTAATATGGGTAAAAAGGATTCGTTGCTCGGACTTATTAATATTGATTACTAGATTTAAATTTAAATTAACCTAGCTATATATACAAAAGTTGATAATAAAATTGGGATTTGCTGGGACTCAGGATTCCACCATTATTCATAATCAAGTGATGCAAATTTCAATTCTTAACAATTATAGCTCTTTTATGGACTCTATTTCTTTGCCAAAGGTATATTTCTAAAATATTACTTGTAAATCATAAGCAAGGAGCATCAAAAATTCTTAATGCTAAGCATACACCATCAAACAAAATCACAAATAATTAATGAAAATCATAAATCAATTAAAATAAGTGCAAAAATTCATAAAGAATCAAAAATAGTACCAAACAATTGTGAAAAATAACTTCCTCCATTGTCCCAGTATTGGGTTTAGCTCATTATGCTCAAAACACTCTAAAAAGATAAATACATAGCTCAAAAAGTGATTGGGAAGAAGAAAAGAATCAAAAACAATTGACACATTGAATTTGAGACGTTTATAAACGTTACAGATTGTGTCTTCATTGTCGCTAGAAAGAAAAGGTAACACAGTCGAGTAAACGACTGTTTCTGGACGCTGTACAAATCAAAATCTTTAGCAACAGTTTCTGCGACTGTTCTTCTATGTTGCTTCTTCTTCCTCCTCCGCTTCTCTCGGCCAAGAAACCTAAGTTGCAAAGATTTTTTTCTGAGTTCTTTTCGTGGCTTCCTGGCTCTTCCAGACTCCCCCAATGCTTCTATCTTCTTTTTTTCTCTCTATCATCTTAATCTCGGCAGATCGAGAATATCTTTTTTTTTCTCAATCATCGACTCTCGGACATATCTTTCTTCCTTTGGTTCTTTGTTTTTGTTCCCTTAATACTCGAGAATCAGATTTTGTTTCTTTATTCAAAACTCTAGAACAATATCTTGCACGGTACTTTCCAAACTCGATATTATTTCTTTCCCAACTGTTTTACGAGATACAGAATATTCTTCACGAGATGTCGTGTTGACGTTGTCTTGATGAATTTGAGATGTATACGAATCCTTTAAAAAGGCAAGAATATTTCTTGTCTTAAAGCCTCGAATCCTATCCAAAATACTTGCCAAATAACGAGTACAGGTTGAGAGAGAATAAGATGCCGCCAAAATTAATCTTTTGAAGGTGGGTGCCCATAATCCAAAGCATGTGTGCCTTTAAAATTTTGCATGGGGTGCCTTTAACACTTTTTCAACTAATTTTTCCACAATTATTATTTCCACAAAAACTTAGACATTACATATTGTCTAACAGAGTGGTGCTGGCTGCTAAAGCTGATCCCATCAGATTTCTATTTTCAAAGCCGACTTTAATATGGAGATATGTTAAGTGGCTACTTCAAATGTCATAGTTTGGCATAGTTTATGTCTCACCAAAAGTAGTGAAAGGGAAAGCAGTGGCATACCTTCTAGCAGCTTTCCCAGGAGAAGACACTACTATGTTGCATGAAGATGTACCAGGAGAATTCCAAGAAATTTCTTTTATCAAAGAAGAAACGTGACTATTATATTTTGATGGATCTGCTACTCCTAGCAAAAACACAGGGGGAGCCGACATAGTTCTAGTGCCTCCAGCTGGCGAAATCTTCTCTCACTCATTCAAACTGGACTTTGAATGCACTAATAACTCAGCCGAATATGAAGATTTCTTAATAAAACTTTCACTGGCCAAGCAGGCGAGAGCAACACATCTGGAGATAAGAGGTGATTCAAATTTTTTATTCAACCAGGTGAATGGAGTATGCTCTCTCAAGGAAGCGATATTGGCCCCTTTCAGAGCCGAAGCTCAGAAGCTTTTGACTCATTTTGCTGAAGCAACGATACTGCAGGTTGGACGCACCAACAATAAACATGCTGATTTTCTAGCCACTTTAGCTTCTAAGTTATAATTTGAAGGACATGAGCAAGTCTTGACTGTGTAGAGGCGTACTATGTAATCAATTTGGCTGATTGAATCTAAGAAAACTTAAGAAAATGACTGGAGAACGCCAATCATTGATGAACTCAGTATTTCGATTCCCCAAGGAAAAATCAAACTTAAAAGCCTGGAGAACTTCTTTCTACTTCATGGAATATTATACTTCAGAAATTCAGATGAGTCACTGTCAAGATGCCTAGGAGATGAAGAAGCACAACAACAAATTCGTCACGTCCATACGAAAATTATGGACAGACTCTAGTAGTGACTCTTTACCGCCTCCTTTAAAGACTTGGGTATTATTGGCCAGACATGGAAACTCAATCTCGAATACTACAAGGTGCATGCTCGAACTGTTAGGCACCACCACATCAATTAGAAACTTTGACCATTCATCATATTTGGGACTGGCGAGATCCATATGTTAAGTACATTCGAGATAATATCCTACCTTCAGACAAGAGAGAAGCAAGTAGGGTAAAACAGAAGGCCAAGAGATTTATCTTTCATGAAGGTATCATGTACCGCGAGAGTTTTGGAGGAGACCTATTACGATGCCTAACCAACTCAGAAATCAGTGTAATGCTGAATGAAGGACATGAAAGTGAGCATCAGTGGAAAAGAAAACTATTTCTCCGAATTCATGAGAGATATTATTGGTCGAATATGGAAGATGATGCAGCTGCATTTGTTAAAAATTGTCAAGTTCATGGAAACCTTATTCATACACCCTGCATCCCTCTTCATTCAATCAGCAGCCTTTGGCCCTTCTATAGCTGGGTACTGGATATCATTGGTAAAATCAACCCGCCATCACTAAAACAACATGATTACATCATCACGGCTACGGAGTATTTTACCAAGTGGGTTGAAGTTATTCCTCTCAAAAGTTCAACCGGAGAGACAGTTGCAGCATTTATCAAGGAACACATCATTTGCAGATTCGGAGTCCCCAAACATGTTATTACAGAAAATGACACGCCTTTCAACAATGAACAAGTCAGAAACCTGATGCAAGGATATGGTATCAAACAAGTCTTTTCTATTCTTTATTACCCTCAAGGGAATGGACAAGATGAGAGCACCAATAAGACGCTGATCCGCATCCTTAGTCGAACAATTCATGATAACCCCAGGTCATGGTATGATCAGTTACCTATGTCATTATGGGTATATCGAACTGCACCGAGAAGTTCTACCATAATGTCACCTTATTCAGTTGTTTACGGTGCAGATGATATCTTGCCAGCCAAAATTAAAATCCCATCAACTAGGATTTCCACGGCGAGTGGGATTCAGTGGGATGAAGCTGAAATATCTAATTTTAGGATAGCAAAATTAGATACTATAAAATCTAGGAGAACCAGAGTTGAGAAGCATGCAGAAGGATATCGTTTCACAATCGCTAAAGCCTACAACAAAGCATTGAAACTCAGAAGATTCAAAATAGGAGATTTGGTGCTCAAAAAAGCCAAGCATATTCAACAGGATATGTCTGCTTCGAAATTTTCCCTTAAATGGGAAGGTCCCTTCGTGGTTATCAAAGCGATGGCTGGTGGATATTACAAAATCATCACTGTCAATGGAGGTGTGCAAGGGATCATATCAAATGGCAAGTGGCTCAAGGCATATTATGCTTAAACAGAGACTAACATCCATTTTATTACCGTGTAATTTTTCTTTTTCCTCTTTAATTTCTTTAAAAGAATAGTGTTATGCGTTGTCAACTCAAAATTCAAGTTAGATTTCATTAATCTAAAGAAAACTTCTTTACATCAATGTTGCAATCATTATTTTCGACTACCTACTTATTTGAAAGAAAACGCCTAAATTAAAACCCACTGCCTAGAATAAACCATCAAGCAATCGATAGTCCCTCTTGTATAACATCTTCATCCTTCTTTGAAATTTTTCAGTTTGTGCTTTCAAGTTTTGGATTGACTTTTCCACTCGCGTTGATTCATCTCCAAGAGTCCTCTCATCCTCCATGATATCTCTAGAGGCAAGGAGGATGTTAGGGATGATACCTGCACGATCAACTTTAATGACATTCAACCGCTGACGAAGCCAACTCACGTTAAACTTCATATCTTCTTAAGTGGACAACAAATCTTTCCATATTTTGATGGCTGAGTTCGTGACGTCATGAAGAGTTACATTTTTCATTTCTTCAATCATAGGGAGAAGACACTACAATGCAGAGACTAAAGCAGAGGTACAATTCTGCACCAATCTTCTATTAGCAATGTGGCTATATTTCTTCCAGATCCTGATGTACAAATCAACATATTGATTCAACACGAGAAATCCTCCGTTAACTCGATGCTCAGTGGATAAAGATTTCATCCGAATTTCGAAAGGCAAGCCTCCATCAGTATACTCATAAAAAACAATCCCTAAGTCAGCATCCGCCAAATTGGTTGCAGAGGAAGGTAAGTAAGAGGAGAAGAAGTATGTTTAGGTCTATCATCTTCAATCACCAGCACATATGTTTCTTTGACGTGACTCGTACAACCACTCTAAAACAAAATAGAGATATGTGTGAAACTAAGATAATAAATGCGCATAATCAAGCAAAAGAGAGAGGCAAAGAAATTACTGGGATAACGCTCTGGTCAACCCTGTTAATCTTAATAGATGGAGGAGGTGGATCTCCCTGTGATCCTAGATTTCTCCCACTCTAAATAAAAGAGATCTTATTGCTCATCAATTTCCATAAGAAATTCATATACTTCGAAGACAAGAGTTAACCAGTCTTAACGAACTCAACATCCAAGCCTTACACTTAACATAAGACTCCCTCAGGACGAAGATGAGCCACTCCGATTAGACATGGTGAAAGAGAGGTGGTTTGAATGAAGTATTCAGAAGGACGGAGACGATGGAGATAATCTATTCGGTTCTACATATATATATATACATAATTTCAAACCTAAATTTTGAAATCTCAAAGATTTGGAGCGTAGCAGACCCCATCCCAGAAGACCAGGATCAAGGATTGATAGAGTCAAAGCTTCTCAACAATAAAAAAAAAAAACACTAAGCATCGACTATTTACGATGAATATTGTTGAGCTTTAATCTACATTTAGCCGCAATAAGAGATGGTTTTCCATTTTTTTTTTACTTATAATGGAACTACTCATTCATTCATATGGGTTTTCATTCATTCAATCAGAACCATAAAGAAGATAATGGAAATACATAATAAATTATTATTATTCAAAAAATCTTGGTTTAATCCGCATTGAAGCAACGTCTACAAATTACAAAAAGCAAGGATGCACTAATAACAAAGAAACATAATAGTCAGAGACTTAAGAATCAAGGTCAGGTGCAGTCCCTTGTAGAGTTATCACCCTCACGGTCGCTTGGTTTCTTCTCAAAGTCTGCTTCAGCATCCTTTTAAGAATTTTCTTCAAAGGGAGGTTCATCTACATCAGAATGCAAGACAACAACATCAACTCGAACTGGTTCTTTCTGTTCAACCTTAATTTTTTTTGCCCGATTTGGCGCCGTTTCTGACGAGCAACAAGTCTTTCATTCACAATATTTCTTCGTTGAGATTCTTTATCACGCCTCCATTGTTCTCTCATGCTCACTAAAGTCTTTCATTCAAAGTATTCAAACATGCATATGAAAAGTTATTTTAAGAAAATACATGCATAAAATCAATCTAGAAGTTGTATACTCATACGAAGAAGACAAATTCAAGCTTAACTTACTATCGATGGTTTGACGATTCTATGATGATCGAGTACGGAGTAACAATATTGAAAAGGAGCAAGATATAAATAATGAGAAGAACAAAACTTCCTTTTATAATCGAATTTTAGAGTTTGGGAAGAAAACATATTTCCCTTTGGATCCGTATAGCGAGGAGAAAACTCAACTATTTTCCTCCTCTATCACGTCGACTCTCTTGTTAAGACTTGTTCACTTTAACTTCATTTGAGCTTATCAATCCAGTTTCAACTAAGACGTACGTATTCACTAACTCCGCCGAACTCATCTTGACCAGTCATACTGCTTGCACGATCAACCTCGTCTGAAGCCTGCTCGATCAAGTCTTGCCCATCCTTCTACCCTCTACTTTGTTCGAAGTCTTTAATAATCAAGACCTGTTCATGAGAAATCAAATATGTATGTTCACTTCAACTTCAAAGTAACGTTCGACTTTCCAAGACATTTTTATCCACCTCAACTTAGAGTCGCACTCAAACAAGCTTGTCCGCCTCTCTTCAAAGACCAAGTTCTTCTCCATGCCTTCAATCCATAATTGTCTATCTTGCTATCAAATTACACTCGCCTCTCCTAGCATGCTGGACCGAACAAACCCGGTCTAGCTCGTCTATTTATCAAGTCTAACCCTAAATAAACTTGTTCACCCCAATACTCGACCTGACTTGTATGTCCGAGCTATAACCTGAATATCAATTCTACCAAGTTTATCCTAGCCTTCCTCTATCTGTTCGTCTAGCCTGCTTCACTTATCTTCACTAGCTTCACTACTCATACGTCTAGCTGTTAGTCCAACTTTGTTCAACCTGCACGTCCAGCTTTAATCGAATTTCGTTCACACCGCTTAGGTCCAATGTGAGTTTGTCCACCTCGAATTCAAGTTGTGCTCAATTGCATACTATTAAACAAGCTAGTATGCTTTCCTTTCAAACTAAGCACATGAGGTTCGCTACCTACACGTACAAGACTCACACTCTCTTTGATCCTATCAAACTAATATGACCAGCTCTTCCACTTGTATGACTCGATTTACTACTCACGTATAGCTTCGTGTAGAGCTGCTAGTCAAACTTCATTCATCTTGTACGTTAGGCTTCAATAAAAGTCCGCTCGTCCACATCAGGTCTAGATGTATGCCTACCTCAACATTAAAGACGTGCTCACTCACCTACTATCAACTATGCTTGTCCGATCAAGAGCTTTGATACCAGATCATTAGTTGCACCTCCAAGATAGTCTTCTAGATTACTACTGAAAAGTTCAAAGCAACCTCTACTCCTCTGGTAATATCTAACCATTGAACTATCAAGTTAATTTCGTTTTCTTTTATCTGTTAGGCCACCATCTAGTGCTTACCGCACAATGTTACTCGTTCCGTGCAAAGCAGGGGACTTAGTGCAGATGGTGGGTTTTTGCCAAGGATAAAAAAGTAAATCACCTCTCAAGACTCTAGTCTGAGAAATACTGAACTTTTAAAATTTTGTAAAAGAATACTCGGGTAGGCACTTATCCCTACTCTCTCTTAGGCGCATATCCTTGTCCTCTATATATATGTCTGGCCAACATATACGATCAAATTAATGAATTTAATAAATATTCATCACTACCCAAAATCATTAGAACAACAGTGGCGCACACAATAACATTCCCAGATGTTTTATGATTTTATATTACAAACCTCAAGCTTATAGATGTATTGCACACTGGTATAGAACAATATTGAGTATTACTTATGGGTGTTATATTCCACAGCCGAATCCCCAAAATTACCTATGTTAATATTCATGTTCAAATTGATTAATATTAACATATTAAAAAAAAATTATATATATATAACTCTATATATATATATAATTAAAGTGTCACAGTTGTGCTTAAATTAAATGTCAAAATTGTTACAAACACTATTTAATAGCTTCTACTAGCTAAATCCCACCTCAATCGCATTAATCCTTTGCTCAAAGAGACAACTAATGCAAAACAAGAAAAAATAATTCAATTTAGTGTTTAGAAACGCTTGATTTGAAACATTTATAAACGTGTCATAAAGCGTGTCGAAATTCCCAAACCCTAACTAGGGATTGAAGATAGAGTCGTAACACTTGCAAACGTTGTAAAAAGTATCTTCCAACCCCAATAAGGGAAGCTAACCCAAAATTTTGAACACGTTTTGCTCCTCTTGCTTGTGCGTCTTGCTTTCTAGAGCAAGGCCTTCACGACTTCACTTCTAGCATGGACATCATGCCTCTCTCCAAATTTTTGGTATTTTACTATTTTTCCCTCAACATATGAGGCTGAGCAAAAAATAAAATATGAGCTTCTTGCCTTCTGGCCAAGCTCTTTCAAACCCTAATTTTTGAAGAAAGGCGTCTATACCTATCTTTCTACCAATACACACGTCTCTACCTAATATTTGTATGAGACTTCACATACAATTTTTCATGCTCAGCAGCACACACTTATTCTTATAAAATAAACATATCGATAAAAAATTGACTAAGATGGACACATGAGTACTCCTCACACACAAATAAATATGTATTTGTTTTATTCAAGTATGCTAGACTCCCCAGCTAGTCAAGCAAGACGTATTTTATTCAAGTCTGCTAGACTCCTCAGCTAGTCAAGCAAGACGTATTTTATTTTGTTAGACTCATCAGCTAGTCAAAAAAGACAAGTCTGTAATCAAGAGGCACATCAAATAGGTTTCAATTGACTTAACATTAATAATGTTTAAAACTACAACATTACACGAGACATCAAATGTCATAAATGGGGGGATATTAATTCGGGTTTTGGTATGGTGGTCTACGGCACGTGGTGCAGCAGCGCACCAATTAAAGAGAAACTTTGGATAGATTGACAACAGTTGAGTAGAGGAGTAGTGAGTTGAATAAACAACTATTCAACCGCAATCAAAGTGGAGAAAAATTGTCAACATCTTCTCCACTTTCACCATTTCACCACTACTCAACCATCGATATTTTCTACAAGAAAAGAGGTTGAGTGGTTACAATAGCTATGATATAAATAGATGTTCAATCTATTGAACAAATGGAAAAATACTTTTAAGCAAGTTTTACCACGAGAACAAGTCTGAGTTTCACAATGAAACACAAAAGAACTCGAGCACTCAATTGTTCATAGCTATTTACACCAATCACATCCCACAAAGTCTGATACTCTGACATCATCCTTATCTCGCTTCCCTTTCTAATACCAACCCTTCTCCTTCTCATTTTGTGACTGAAGCAAGACTGGAACGGCCATTGCTTGGTTTAGGCCAGGATCGTAAATATTGATCTCTCGAATCTAAACAAAGTACTTCAATAGTACAAATGTTTTAAGGATTTACGAATTGTCGCTTGCTCACCCAACTTTTTCTAAATTAGCCTTCAATTCGTTTTTCCCCATAAA
Organism: Papaver californicum; assembly: GCA_023531435.1. Taxonomy (NCBI): domain Eukaryota; kingdom Viridiplantae; phylum Streptophyta; class Magnoliopsida; order Ranunculales; family Papaveraceae; genus Papaver; species Papaver californicum. The sequence goes on from JAJJMC010015296.1 coordinate 1,204,910, forward strand.
CAGCAACATATTTTTATTCAATGCTCTATTGCCAATAGGATTTGGTTTGCTATGGATAACTTTATTGCAAGTATGGTTAGTAATATTAATTTCTCTGATTGGATTCTTGACATATTTTCTTCTAATGGTTTTAACAATGATGTTGTGCAGAAGAATTTCAGGTTTATTGGATGCGTTCTTTGGCACATATGGAAACTTAGATGTTCCACTGTCTTTGACAAAAGGCAGTTTAGACCTATTGAATTTATACATTTGGTTCAGAAATTTATTTCTGACACATAATGTGCTAGAACTATAAGAAACCTAACCCAGAAAAATGTGCAATTACTGACATTGTGTTCTCGATTAGCACCTGCCACTAAAGCCAATTTTGATGTTTCATTTATCAAACAGAATTTACCAATTAACATTGGAATATACTTTTGAAATGATGCAAGTGAATTCATTGGAGCAATAGGGGAAAACTCAACTTCAATAGATGAAGAACATGGAGAAGCAATTGCATCTCTTGAAGCAGTAAAGTGGGCAAAAGAGGGGAGTTGATGTACTACAACTTGAAGGAGATAACAAAAATGTGGTGGATATCATTAATGGTTCCCTTAACAAAATAAGTTGGAAAACTAATAGTGTGGTCCAGGAATGTCTTTTTTTACTTAAAAAGTTTCAATAGTTGGTTTTGCTCTCATGTTAAACGAGAAGCTAATGGAGTGGTAGATGAATTAGTAAAAAAAATTAGAGTGAATGTTAAGTTTGTCTGGTTATATTCTTTTCCTGATTTCCTGTTAGAAAAATTGGAGAAAGACAATTCTTCCGATTAAAATTTCATCAATGAAATTAATTTTCTTTTCTAAAAAATAAAATAAAATAGTGAGTTAAATAAGCATGTGTTTATATCTATAGCTAAGCTAGGGTTTGAGATCTGTAATTGTCAAATAAAAATCCTTGTTACAAGTAGCCAAGCATAATTTCAAACGACGGGATGTTGCCATGTAATTATGTGTAGAAGCGTAACCTAGGTTAAATCCGAGTGTCTCTTGCATCGGATTGCTTAGAATAACCTCAACTCACAAACAAAATTGTTTTCATTAGGTTAAACATGAGTGGCTCTTGCGCCAAGTTATCTTGTGGAAAGGATTCAAAAGGTGGATCTTGCACCTCTGATGATAAAGAAGTTTTGTCGGAGTAGACCTGCAATAAGATGCTTTAGGGTTTTTGATATTGAGAGAAAATGAATATTGAGTCTAATTTAGTTGATAACATGTTTGATAACGAAAGATGAACTCTCTAACCAGTATTCTCATTCTATTGTTTACAATTTTAATTTTCTATTGCTATTAATTTAATTTAAATTTATTTACAATCATCATATATCTCTCCAGTTACATAAGTTATCGAATACATTTAACAATCACCTGCCTCTTTGTGGGATCGAACTTGTTCTTGCTACTATACTCTAATCTATATTTTTGAAGTAAGAACTTGAAATAACTTTGCTTGACTGACAACCGAACAATCAATAATAAGCAATCATATAGACTTCGGGATCGAAGTTTCTGAAATTCTCACTTTCTAATCCTATATGGAAACTAGGTATTAGGCCCGGGAGTTGAGCCTATATATTATCCGGTTTTTTGTTGGTTGGGTCAAATTAGCCGGGGCTTACAGTCCCGGCCGTACCCTTTAAATTTTCTTAGAAATTAATATTTGATATTAATGTTAGCCGTTTTTAATTAGGAAATTAAATTAGATTAAGAAATATAATTATATTAGGAAACTTAGTAGTGGCAAACCTAAGGTTAGCCGGTGTTTTTTGGTCGGGTCAAATTAGACGGGACCTACGGCCCCGGTCGTACCCTTTAAATTCTTTTAGAAATTAATATTTGATATTAATATTAATCGTTTTTAATTAAAAAATTAAGTAAGATTAAGAAATCTAATTATATTATGAAACTTAGTTATGACAAACCCAAAATTAGTCGTGTTTAGGATTAACCAGTGTTTTGTTGGTCGGATCAAATTAGCCGGGGGAGCCAATCCAACGCGGCGATGTCATTTCAATCGACTTTACAGCCACGGCCATACGTTCTAAATCTTTTAAAAATTAATGTTTAATATTAATATTAGCCTTTTGTAATTATAAATAAAGTTAGATTAAAAACTATAATTATAAAGTAAGGATCCATTGATAGGCTCCAATTTTACAGTATCTAACAATGACTCATAGTCGTTGGATGTATTAAAATTAATTGCCGCGATTTAATCAACATGTTAATCAACCTAACTAAATTTGTACGGATCAACTCTTGACCATTTAGTGTTTTATCAATTATTATGTTCAACCTCAACTGTAACTTAACCAAGTGTATCAAATTAATAAATCGAACTTGAAAATAAATTATTAATAACATCGACGATGAGTTAAAAATTCCAACTGATTAATTTAATTGAATGAAAAGAATCCAAAGACAAATTTGGATTTAGGGAAAAACCTACACAGAAATTAAGGGTTTCAAAAGTTTAATCCTTTTCTAATCAACTTTCCTTTTAGTGATTGCCAATTCCATCATGAAATATTACTGTGGGTAAAGTTTCGTCTATCAAACTTAAAAAACAATTGAACCAAATTCGTATGGGTTCTCAATACCTTTTTGATGAACTGAATATTCTTAAACTCAATCAAAGCAATTTTGATGCAATATTTGATGAATCTATTTCTTTGAACGTATTTCTTTTCATAAGATTAAATCAATCATAGCTCTTTCTGATCTAATTCCTTGATACTTATAATATATTGGAAAAAACAAAAAGAAGTATATAAAAAAAATTTAAAGGAGAGACTGAGAATGAAAGAAGGAAGGAAATATGAGAAAAAGATCACTTGAGAAAGAAAAATTATACAGAAATATTTATAGGTCAAATTATACGGAAATATGTATAAGTCACGGGTAAACCCGACACTCTAGGACCAGTGGCTATGCTACGGCTAGGACAATGTCAAGGGACTCGATAATGACATTGTTTTATAAGTTCAAGAATCTGCAAGCTGTGTTATGTAAAGCATATCCTAAAAACACACATTCATATGCTCGACTACTAAGTTTTCTTTGTTTAGGATATTGATATAGGATAAAAATCCCTTTACTCCTAAATAATTAAGATTTGGCTTCCTATTTTTCCATAACTCAAATGGGGTAACTAATGTTTTAAAGTGGGGAGCTTTATTTAAAACGTAGCAAGCCGTCAAAAAAACTTCACCCCACAGATTAGGAGGAGCACCAGATGATATCAGCATGACATTAGTTAATTCGATAAGGCTTTTGTTCTTACACTCTGTGATATCATTCATAGCAGGATTATATGGTGCAGTAGTTTCATGTATGATACCCAAAGATTATCAGAACTTATCAAAATCATTTGAGTCGTATTCAAGGCCCATATTGATGCGAAGTCCTTAATTTTTCTACTAAACCGATTTTCAATCTCAGTCACAAATTTTTTAGTTGTTTCAAAAGCATCACTTTTGTGTCTTAACAAAAATACATATGTGTATCTAGAAAAATTATCTATTAACGTTAAGAAGTACCTTTTTTCTCCGCGAGTTAAGATGGCATCCACTTCACATATGTTTGAGTGTATAGTTCTAAAAGTTCTGAGTTTCTTACAACACTCTTATGTGAACATTTTAGCCTGACTACAAGGTTCACATTTATTGAATGTATCATTTTCCAACCTAGTTATTAATCCTAGTGTACTGAGGTTTGTAACATGTTTCATATTTATATGACACAACCTAGCATGCCAAACATTCACAGAAGAAATCATATAAACAAAAGAAGAATATGCTTTATTAAAATCACAAATATTGGGTTTAAAGATTCCCTATCATATGTCCTTTACCAACAAATACCCCATTCTTAGTGATCACAATCTGACCACCCCACATATTTTGGAAAAACCCATCCTTATTGAGTAAAGAACCAGAGACTAATTTTTTATACTTTAGGAGTATGCATAACATCCTTTAGGATAAGAGTCTTTCCCGAAGTAAACTTTAATTATATATTGTCAATCCAAAGTACTTCAGTTGTGTGTGAATCTCCGAGTAAGAACTTTCCGTCATCGTCAGAAGAATATGTTTTAAACATGTTCATGTCCTTACATACATATCTAGCAATACCTGAATCATCCCACCAACTTGTACTTCCATCAATCATTTTAATTTCAGTTATCATGGCGGTCATGGGATCTTCGGTTACGTTTGCTTCTGGAACAGACTTTCGCTTCTTGCAGTTTCGTGCAAAATGTCCAGGCTTACCGCAATTATAGCATATGACTAACAAACCATCTTTTTTGGAATCGGTGACATGTTTGTCACCTTCTTTAAATTGACTTGGAGTTTTCTTTTTTCTCTGGTAGTTTTTGTGTTTCGTGTTCTTCTTATTTGGCTTCGAGTATGCCTTGTTGTTGTCTTTGTCATCAATAAAATTAACTCCAGTCATTCCATTATTTTCCTCCTTTTGATCTTGTAATCGGGCATCCTCTTCAAATCTTAGTTTAGCAATGAGAATTTCCATAGAAAACTCTTTAGATTTGTGTCTAAGAGTGTTACTGAAATTTTTTCATAGGGGGATAATTTTTCAATAAGAACAACAACTTGGAATTGTTCATCAAGAGCCATACCTTCAGCTATAATTTCGTGGATGATTTTTTAAACTTCATGTGCTTGATCCACCACTGATTTTTCGTCCACCATTGAATATTACAAGTGTCCACTAATAAAGTACTTCTTTGTTCTAGCTTCCTCTGTATCGTATTTATTTGCAATGTGTCCCATACATCTTTGACTATTTCCAGTCCAGCATAGTAGTCGTAAAGATCATCATCCAATCCATCCAAGATATAACTTTTGTAAGTAAAATCCTTCTCACTTCATTCTCGTATGGAAACATTTTGACCTGGTTCTAATTCCTAATTTGGTTGTTCAGTAAGTGTCGTAGAGACTCTCTTCATACTGAGATAGAAATATATCCTCGATTTCCATCTTTTGAAATGAACCCTTTGGAATTTGAATAGCTTGTTGTTATCCACCGAATGAGGATTACTTGTAGTATTTTCTATGGTAACGATTAACCTTAAAATTGTTAGTAAAAATAGCATGTAAAACAACCAAGACAGACTAAAAATACTACAAGGAGATCTGGAGGCGCGGACAATGTTGCTTTCTTTAAGGTTATTCGCCCCTCTGCAGAAGTTAATCCGTTGCAGCAGATTTTGGTTGCACAACTCTCATGATACAACAACCCAAACTCTTTGTATAGTACTCTATTTCAGCACCAAATAAAGACCAAGAACACCACTTTTGTCTTGCTAAGAAATTAATTTGAATGATAGAAAGTATACAAAAGAAAATGGGAAAGAATAGTGTATATGAAATAATATGCGAGGTGGGTTTATATAAATGTTTAACATCCCTTTCAAAAACAGTTGGAGAGACACATATATTGAGATCCACTATCAAATAGAAAATATGCAATTTTTCATTTGAAATGGAAGGGACATGTCTCTTCAAACTTACCAGGTCAAAATCTTCCATCAAACCATTGAACAATTATTTCACTTTTAAACAATTTTGAAATAAAAAATGGTTTTGATATAGTACATCCATAATGAGTTTGGACTTATCAGTACTACTATCAGAAATAAATGTTGAAATTTGCCTCATATTTAGTTTGAACTTGTAGAGGCGTACGATGTAATACTTCAAGTTACCTCTAAAGAATTTAAGACGAAGAACTAAAGATTACACGAAGACAGCATCCGTCTTCAGAGGTTAGTATTTGAAGATTTAATTTATTTCCAATGTTGAAATGTGCCTCAATTTCAATCTTCAAAAGTAACCGCTCCAAAATAACTTGATTCCACTGTTGATCAACCGTACATAACGAGTCTATTAACATTGACTGATCAACATTTCTATCCCACAGATCCAAAAACACTTAGATATGTGATAGTCAATCTTCAAACAAACTAGAATGGATTTATATCAGAAGAGAAGGATCATAGAATAAACAAGTTTGTTCTATTAAAGATAACTACACCATTAGTTCAACACAAGTAATCAACGAAAACTAAATAACAATCTAGGCTTCCACCAACGGTAAAACTAGAGGTTTCTTGATACCAAAGAAGACTTTAAACAAATGAAAACGCAAGATGTTTCACCTAATTAGATTACTCATATCAAGTTGGATTTTCCACATGACAAAATGTGTCATTCTGGGATGAGTTTGTAAGAATACAAGACTTTCTATTTATAGTGTTTTGACCAAGGCAATGTTTGAAAATACCATTTATCAATTTCAAAAATTCTAAAGATATGCAATAAAAGTATATGAAATTAGGAAATACCAATTAATTATCAACTCATAATCAATTTATCTCATAGTACGACAACTAAGATTAGCTAGCACACAACCATAAATTTTACTAATATAACAACTAGGGATATGCAAACCTATGGGAATGGAAAGCATATAACTTAATACCATATATGATATAAAAAATCGATATTATAGGATTTTTCCTTAAGTATCAAAGGAGTATACTTGAACATTAAGAAATTAGAGTTTAGCACATGTTCAAACATTATGTCGACATTTATGAACATTCCAATCTAACTCGTGTATATCTCGATGTCTGTAGAAAACCCGTGAAGATATTAGACCATTCGAAAATATAAAAGAAGTTAGATATAATCATGATCGGTCCGGGACGGGTCCTGGGATTGATCCTTCCTACTAGGGGATCGATCCTGGGAACGGTCGTGTTCCAGGGATCGGTCATATTCTAGGGATCGGTCCTGTTTCAGAAATCGGTACTGATTTCAGGGATCGATCATTGTATAAATCTCTTCTCAACTACGAAACAAGTTTTGCAAGTCTACTTCCCTAACTTATGTTTCTAAAATTGTTGTCAAACATATTTTTTAAGGTACAGATTAACCCGGAATCTCAACACACTAAATAATAGTAAGTTATCGATTAGTGCAATGTCATATAAATTTTTGAAGCAACTATAGTATATCATACCTTTTGATACTCTGATTGCATGTATAGTGAACAAGTCACTAATAATAAAATCATTGTAACAAACGTAACTGTGTATGTTATATTTTCAATGAATTTAGACTTGTATTAATAATAAATATAAATTAAATAAGTCAAGTATTTTAGTTACTAACCTTGAACAGAAGGATGATGTATTCGTTTTGTCTTCAAGAGTAAATAGAGCAAGTCTCAACATTCTATGTTCCTAGTATAACCTTCAATGACAGCATGGTTAGTGAACTGAAAAATAAGGTTCGCGAACTCAATATCTTTTGGTATCAAAAGAAACCACTAAGCACAATTTATGAACTCCGAACTTCCAAAAGTGGTTCGTGAGCGCAAGTATAATATGGGGTTAACAAAAAAAAACAAAAATTACATAGTTCGAGAACTGATAAAGTGGTTCACGAACTCTAATGCAATTTGGAGTTTGGAAACGTCCAAATTATGCATAATTCACAAACTCATAATTTAAGTTCATGAACTTAATATACAACTTAAAGTTGGAGGCGTTTCATGCGCAAACATAGTTTGTTGAGCAATTAGAGTTGTTCTCAACTAGGGATGTATATCGGGTCGGGTGGGTCGGGTTTGGACCCACCCGCACCCGACTCGCCAGTTGGCGGGTGACTGGAGTATTCACCCGCATCCAACCCGTCGTAGGACGGGTAGAGTCGGGTCTGACCCGCCATTTCGGCGGTCGGGTGCGGGTCACCTGCACAAATAGGACACAAATAAATCACTCTTCTCTAGTCTCTCTAAATCGACTCCGAAAAGTGAGAAATAACCAGATCCCTATGCTTCCTCTCTAATGGCGGACGCTAACAGCAGCACCGACCCCATAATTGAGAAACCAGCTGAAGTAAAACGTGCTTGGGCCGATGAAGTTGACGACGACGATGAAGAAGAAAAAGAAGAACAACCTACTTCATCGATATCAACTGAAAAAGATCCAGGACTTAACATTGTATCATTAAAGATCGACGAAAAAAAGAATACAGATAAATTTCTTAATGAACCCGAAGATGGAAACATTAGTAAGGTAAAAGAACAAACCCTAACATTAATTTGTTTGATACTTTGTATTCAACGGCTGTAACATTCGAGTCTAAGACTCCCCCATAAGAAGCAGTGATTGATACTTTCTTAGACTCACTAGCTTCACTACCAATTCCAACATTCAATTCAGCTCAACCCAGACTACATCTACAGCTCCATTACATATTCACCCTAAGCATTTCAAATCACAGTTCATAAACAATCTCATAAACTCAATAGTATAAATAATCAACTTTACTAAGTTAATTGAGAATACAATTACCTCAATTTGAATTTCTGAACTTTAATTTCTATTAAACCTAGATTCAGATTAATTTGGGGAAGAACAGAAACCCTAACTAATTGATTCTTCATTAAAATAGCTCTATAAATTCAATTCAATCACAACCCTTTTATTCTTTATCTCATGTACTTAAAATTCATCTTTAGCTACTTAATTCCATCATCAATCATCTCAACAGAAACCCTGCCTTAGTGGTGATCTTTGTGAACCACGTCTAGCTCTACCAGTTTTCTTCTGTGGGTATGGTTTTCTACCACCACCACGTACTTCGTCTCTAGTCAGAGTTGAAGTTGTTCCACTAGATAAGCCTAGGACTGCCTTAGTGGTTATCTTTGGGGAAGGTGATGATGAGGGAGACTATTTCGAGGAAGAGGATGGAGAAGAAGCAGTTGAAGTTCATTATAAATTTCTGTTTTGGTATGTTTATAAATTTAGGGATTTTCTAGCGGGTGGGCAGGTCGGGTCAGGTGAGAGGAGCTATCACCCGCACCCGACCCGCCAGAAGACGGGTTAAAGAAAATATCACCCGCACCCGACCCGTTCATCGGTAGGACGGTGCGGGTCGGGTGGCGGGTGCGGGTCGGGTTTGTGCAGCCCTATTCTCAACCTCAAATGTGATAAGTCCTATGAACTTTTCTTGCTTGAGTCCTAGTTCAAAAATAGTTAACAAAAAGCTTGAACCCGAAACTTCACGAGATAATAACATGAAATTAATTATGTGACATGATTCTTCTTTGTACATCATCAATTACTATGACCAACGATATTGTATCGAAATAAAGATAGGTAGAAAATAATATATCAAATAGGATAGTCGGTCTTCACTTACCTTTGTTGATGAAGTTCTCGTTGATGTCTTCGTGTGATCTTTAGTCTCCAATCCTCAAAGGTATTCGGTGAATTATAAAACTCAACTACCTAAATCTAATCCTAGTCTTAGATTGACTTTAGAAGACTTAAATCGGGAAATAGTTTTGGTTATCTAATATTGAAAACAACCTTGACATACCAATATTTGTGGGTTTAACCGAAAAATGCTATAACACGAAGGGTATATAGGTGCTAGCTAGAACACTGATATGGATCTTCACTTTTGGCGATGGGTTATCTCATGGGAATCCAAGAAACAGACATGCATATCTCACTTGATGATGGAATTTTGAGATTATTGCTCTTGGTGTTGCATGTAAGGAAGGTAATTGTATTCGATGCTTATTAATGGAGATTCCATTATGAAAAAAGTCTACTCCGTAGGTTAACAGATATTTTGATAGTCAAGCGACTCTTGCTTGTGTAACGAGTTTAAATTTATAATAAAAAGTTAAGACATATTACTTTTAAATTTAATTATATTAAACAATTTCTAAGAGAAAGTAATCAGTTTAACATATGTTAAATAAAAGGAATTTTTTCGAGAAAAGATAAATAAAACATCAGATGGAATGGGCTAAGGTATATTACCAAACAATCTCATTCGATGTGAACCAAATCTAAGTTTTGAAACATAGATATATTCAATGGGACAAACAAGTCGAACATGTGAATACGGTAGGAATTGGTTAAACAGTGACAGTTTCATTCTTGGGTGTTAGCATCTATAAATTTGAGTGCTTATCAATATTTTGGAGGTTGAGCGTATGGTACTCTTAATAAGTTAATTGTTTTACACATAGATATAAAAGACAATAACATCTTGGATAAACTTACCTATATGAGTAAGGAGGTTTTCCCGCTTACGATGAGATACGGACTGTTCTCAAAAACACTCATGAAGCTGGGAATATACACAGCCATAAACATGTAGAAATATCAGATTTGTTTTGAAAACATATACGCATGGCATGATGTGTCCGTCTAGTCAGATAAATTTTGTTGATCAAAACAACAACTGCTCTAATTTAAGAGAACCTTGATACATTTATGCTAACCGGAATCACCAAAATGTGTATCTCAAAATGGGGGAGAATTGTTACAATTTTAGAATATACTTTAATACATGTGTTTTATAATAAGAGTTGGAGAAATATCTTTCTATTAATTATTGTATACATAATCACTTGATGATTAATTTAAATTCACGCTGATTCATATATGGGCAGCTACAATTCAGTTACAACTGAAAAGTTTGTATTTTGAATTTGAAGTTGTGACTATTTGGAGAATTCATTACTCTCGCATGTTGATAGGATTGGATGCATCTATTTGGGCACTCTATGTATTACGTACTTTTTTTTCACTTCACACATCTCATACACTTTGGTGTTTTCTCTCTTCAACAAATATGAAAGTTCATGTTGTTATTAAGTAGTGCAAATCCTTAGAACAACATCAATTGAGTTTGGGGATAAATTTCCATAACTTCTTTTTACACTAGTAATATTTATTAGAAAAGCGACATATTGTCTGAAAGGTAGCAATACTAATTGTGCCTTGATTCTTATGAAGCATCGATACCGATACGGGGATGCTTATACGTAGATTCGTCAATTCTCAAAAAATGGGAATACGGGATACGATGGGTATCGATTAAAATTATTTTATATAATTATATCCAATTTAATTAAAAAACATATGATATATATATTTTCTTATGTCCCATAAAAAGTGAGCCTTTTCCTTTTTTTTCCTCAAAATAAGTGATCATTTTCATTTTCATATGCTATTTTTCCAAACAAATCCTTACTAATAATTAATGTTGTTAAAATTTTCTCTAAAAAATATAAAGAATTTGGTTATCATGTTTATACTCGTTGCATAAGTCTTTTAAAAATATTTTAACGTTATAACATTTACAAATATCCGCCTTCTAGTTTGTGAGATATATTTGTTCAATTTTGAACACAAAAAAGTAGATAAAAAAAATGCTTAAAAATGATTCTCTTTCATATTTTTCTTAAAAATTGTGCAAATGCTAAAAAGCTCATTTTTGTGGGATGAATGAAGTATAAATAAAAAAAATCATACATATTACTTGAAATATTAAAAAAATTGATAAAAAATATTTGACTAAATGCCCATTGCTCAGTTATGAGTATTATCTTCATTAAAGAGCACTGCTTCTAGTTCTGGCTCGTCAAGCGAAAAATTATTAATTCCGAGAAGTAGCTAATTCTGGCTCGTCAAGCGAAAAATATTAATTCCGAGAAGTAGCTTCAAGTTATCGCACACAATCAAGTGGATCAAACGTATTTCCATTAACATCCCACATTATACTTTCTCTTTTTTCGTATACCTTTTATTTTTGAGACTTTTTTTTACTGTTCTTTATAATGCACTGGTAATTAGGTCTAGTTGTTTATTATTGTATGATAAATACAAATTTATATATTATATTGAGAACAAATACAATGTGAATTTCTAAAATATTAAAATTATGTATATAAATATACATCAAATTATAGAAAATATCCCCTCGTAAAGTATCTGTAAGGTATCCCCAAGTATCTTTTATTATTTTCGTAACTAAAAAAAAATACCTTAAATGGAATATCCAATATGTATCTCCAAATATCCCTGAGTATCCAAACTAGATATCTCTTCGACACTAATACGTCACTAATTTTGAAGTATTCGTGTTTCATAGATTGATTACAAAGTTCTTACTAATTTGCATACTCTTCCAACGTATACAACGAAGAAAAGTCTAAGCACTTAATCCAGCTTTGTATCAATACGTTCATTCGTCAACTGGATGGATAGAGGGGGAAGAAGGAAAGGGAAGATAGTCTTGACAGATACATGAAGATGAAGCTTGCGATATGGAAAGAGATTTACACATCTTAGTCCTCATTTGTTCATAAATCCCCATGTCATTTGAGTAAGTCAAATTTTCAATCTCCTATAGCAGAAAAAAGAAAATTGATTGCTTTAGAGAGAAAAACATATGACTTCACGATGAAACACTTTGGTCGAAGATTGTTACTCAAATTTGAGGAAAAAGGTAAAAATTGTCATTGCTCATGGTTGGATTTCTCCACGGAACTATACAGATGGTTGCTAAAATTGTTAGATTTGGCTTGCAAACAAGAAGATAGAAAAAATAAGTAGAATGACAGAGATGGTTTTGATGCATATCTGGGTGGGATGAAAAACAATGAATGAGGGGAATATCTTCGGATCTCGAGATTTTGTACCAGGAATAGAGCTCAGTCTTATTCTCTATGTAATCTGGATGGTGAAAATAGGAGTTGTTGGAGGATTTTTGGCGAATCATTGAAGACTTTTGGTTCTTTCATAAGTAGAAATCATCTCTTAAGAAAAAGATACAAATTCTTCCTTCTCCTAATGACTTCCCTTCTCTAATCTTAGCACCCACTTATGAGACAAATAATATTATAGCCAAAAGATTGTCTAGAGTGGGTTCAGTGGTGATATCGTAACCACTTGATTGGAATAAGGTGGCGAGTATGATCAAGATATCTTTGGGAAGATTTAAGTTCCTTGAACTTAAAGTGATATCTGCAACTACAGCCTTATTTTCAACTAATGAGAAGGAGTGGATGTCTTTATGGTCTCCTATAACTTGGAAAGAAAAGGGTCTCTATCTGAGACTTGGAAGATGAAGGAGAAACTAAGCTAAAAGCTAGAATGGATAGTGAAGACAAGATAATACCACTGAGAACTTCATATCTTAGGGGGGAAATGGCTGAAGATTAGGGGTTTTCCTTTCAAATTCTTGTCATATAAAAATCTTACTTTTATTGGTGACAGTTTGGAGGTCTTGGTGCGATCATTAAAGAGACATTATTAAAGAAACAAAAAAATTACATTAAGATTTCTCTCAAGGGTGACCTGAAACTGATTCCGACATTATTAGAGATGTCATTCTCCGATATGAAACTGTTGATGAATGTTGAGTGGGATTTCAGAAATGAGCCAAAATATAAGATTTCGGTGGCAGAATACAACTTTTTGGTCAGAAAAATTTACGCAATCGAGGAGACAAATTCTCAGTGGAAAATTTTAAATATTTGTGTTCACACGCTTGTGAAAGTTGTTGACCGAGCAAAAAAAGAATGTCATATCTAAGGTTGTTGGGAGACAGGTGTCATTATCGGATACATATAGGGATGGAAAGTTGATTTCTACTTCTCCGCTCATATTTTCCACCCAAGTGTTTGGTCTTATTAAACCAAATCAAGTGATGAACAACAAATTGGATACACCTTTATCCATCCCATAGAACAGATTGGATGCGAAAATAGGTAAGTTAACAATTTCAGTTAAACTAGAAAATAAGGTGGATTATTTCACTTGGGTTCTGTCAAACGATTATTCTAACCCTAACTATAATGATTGAATTCCTTTTTGGGAAGAATGAATGATTTAAGAACTTAGTGGGTTGGTCCTTGGTGCTTGGATAGGGATTTCAATGCCATTAAAAATGATGATAAAAGGAATAAGGAAGGTGGTGAAACGAGAAACCATGGGTTTATGAATAATCTTATTTTTCATTGGGGTATGGTAGACTTGCCTCTGAATGGTAACTCATTTATGGTCAGATAGAAGAAGTGGCCCTTTATTGCGTAGGCTTGACAAATTCTTGTTGAGTCATGATATTGATGAGTTCTGCAACCAAGATATATAACTAGCTCTATTAAGATTGTATTCAGACTATAATCCCTTGGTCTTAGACTGCAATCCCAGAATAAAGAGCACACCTTATTTCAAGTTTGAGGTACACTGGATTCATGATAAAGATTTTATATCTAACATTCAAGTGTGGTGGAATGATATGCAATTTAGAGGTAGTCCTAGTTACGTCTTCGCTAAAAATTACAGAACTTCAAAAAAAATTAAAACAATGGGGTATAGAAACTTTTGTAGGTTATAAGAAAAGGTGCTGAGTTGGAAAAACTAATCAAGATGCTAATTAAATTGGAGAAATCTGGTCATTTTCTCAAGATCAGTTCTCAAGAAGGCTATATGCTGAAATTGATTTAAAACATATGAAGATAGTGGAGAAAATAAAGATTATACAAATACCAAAAGTGAATTTTCACTTGGATGGCGATAAAAATACAAGGTATTATAATAAAATTAGTAATTCCAGAAGAAGAGCTAACTTCATTGTCATGCTTGTAATATGAGGAGAAGATTGCTTCAATCAAGCTACTAAAAGCAAGAAATCCAAGGCTACTACACCAACCTATTCAGGGAAAATCAATTACACAACCTTCAATTTATTGTATTTGAATTTAACAAGGTTTCTTATGAAGACAATATGTTGTTAAATGCTGAATTTGGTGAAAAAGAGGTTCACAACATAATCAAACACTTTGGTCGCAACAAATTTCCAGGCCTCGATGGGTTTATTATGGAGTTTTATGACATTTGTTGGAGCATCATCAAATCTGACTTGCTATCTATTTTGCAGAAATTTCATAATATATAGACTTTGAATTGGCGTCTAAACTGCTCATTTATTTTCTTAGTGCTAAAGAAGAAGACACCACTATTACTAAAGACTTCAGTCCAATAGGATTGATTGGAAGTGTGTATAAGATTTTGTCCAAGCTATTGACAGAAAGGTTAAAGATAGTAATGCCTAAGCTAATATATGATTATCAAAGTGCATTCATCAAGGAAAAACAAATTCTAAATGGGTTCTAATTGTTAGTGAGCGTATAGATGCCAGATAAAAACTAAAGCAACCAGGGATTCTTTGTAAGATAGATATGGAGAAAACATTCGTTAATGTAATATGGACTTCTCTCTTCAGTATTCTGGAAAATCATGGTTTCAACAGAAAATGGAGAATATGGATTCAATGGTGCATGTCTTCTTAAAACCTAGTTTTGTTGGTGAATGGTAACTCGTCTGAAAAATTTAAACCATCTAAAGGATTAAGGCAATGAGACCCACGTTCTCCTTTTCTTTTCCTGTTAGTGGTGGAAATCTTAACAAAGTTGATGGAACATGCTACAAGAAGAGGTAGAATTATTGGATTTAGAGTTGCACCAAAAGGTTCTATGATTTCTCATTTGCAATTTACGGTTGACACAATCATATTCTTAAATGCATATTTACAAGAGGTGAGATCTTTAATGGTGGTCATGATGCTATTTGAAGCTTTGACTGGACTTAAGTTGAACCTAGAAAAAATATCAATGATCAGTACATGGGAAGATGGTGTGGTGAAGCAGTTGGCTGAGGAAATGGGCTGCAAAACTACACTACTTCCTAAAAAGTACATAGGACTTCCTTTGGAGGAAAATTTAAGATCTTACTCAGTTTGGGAGACAGTAGTTAAAAGGATGGAACAAAAACTTTCTATATGGAAAACTAAATTCCTATTAAAGGATGGTTGAATAACACTTATAATAAGCACTCTGTCTCCTTTACCTATTTACAACTTCTCTCCTAACTTTACCAACTCAAGTTGAGAAGAAGATGATCAACATCATGAGGAGGTTTCTATGGTGAACCAAAAATAATAAACTCAAAGCTTGTGACATACACAATCGGTTTATATGTAAATCCACAATCACCAATTTTAACAAACAATTTATTTAGTAAGTAAATCCATTGATTCCTAGTGTTCTTTGTGATTGAAGAACATCAATCCAGAATCGACATACGTGATCCATCGTATCTACTGATTCTAATTTGATTAACTTAAAAACAAATTTAAAACATTTTAATTTTTTTTTATATTTTTGATGATTACTTAACACTGTTAATTTTACAACTAACACGATTAAATAACTATTAATTAAATTAATTAATATTTATTAATTATGAATAAATTATGTATTAGTAAAAATAATTAGATTAAATATTTTAATTTTATTTTAAAACGTTACTTTTATAATTTTTAGTCGTAGGTCTAAAATACATCAGATAGGCCTAAAACTAGCCGGGAAATAAAAGTCGGCCGAAGATAGGTTCAAGTTCAGCTATCGCAGAAAGTCTTCTTTTTTCACTCCGCCTTGACTGCTCAGACGAGGGAGAAAAGGTCAAGAGATCAGGTTGTAAAATTGAATTTCCCTGAATTTGACTACTGTAATTAATTTCTCACGATATTTCAGTAATCAAAGTGATGAGAGAATTACAACGTATTTTAAGGTTTAGCTGTAAAAGTTCTCTCTGATGAGTGATGAGAGACTGACAACAACAAAAAGTAAAAATATGGCCTCTCATGGCTACCAATTAAAAGACACTTCAACTGTCAGAGGAGGTAATGATAAGGGTTTCAATAATTACTCTGTAGAGCTCGTTTTAGGTCAAGAATCTAGATATTAAGTTATTATATCAAGAATTTTCCATTTACTGTTTTTTGTTGCAGGTTCGATGTAAAGTTATCTAGTTCCAAGGAAAAACAAGAAGAAGAAGAAATATGAAGGGAAATGAACCCAAGGTATAATCTTTTTCTTCTAATAACCCATTTTATTTCTATTTTTTCAGTTACCAGCAGCAGTCTCTTGTTGAATTCTCAAGGTTTTTTAATGATAGATTTATGTTTTTGTTGTTATAAATAAAGTTTTGATTTTTAGTAAAATGGTTATACAATCTTAGGATGGTTTCATCAAATTAGAGACGTTATCGAAAGATTTGCAGAGGGTTAAATAGCAAAAAGGCCCCTTACCGCCTTTGATAAGCTATATCAGCTTTTCATATGCTTTAGTCTAATAAGCAATTTAGGCTTTGTATGTCTGTTTTTAAGAGATAAAATCTGGAAAAGACAGTCAATGAAAGCCAAATTTCCAATTATGTTATCTTTCTCAAACACTGCTGCAAGGGCTTGATGTACATCAGGTGTCTACATTTGCGTTTTTATCATTTCAAACCTGTAACTTCAAATTTCCATTTACGTTTTATCGTAGGGCTACATTATCTGAATTGCGATGAATATGGGATAAATTTGAACTTAGTTATGATTCTTTCACTACAATTTCTGAGTGACAAGTACAGTGAGTGTTGAATTTAATTTTCTTGGCTATTGCGAAGCCTTTAAGCGAGCAAGTTGGAGCATTACACTGGTGTATATATTTGCGTTAAGTTGATGCTTTCTAGAAAAGTTTTGCACTTTCTTGACATGTTTTATATATAAAGGGTTGTTTTTTACTTTTTATTTTTAGTATGTGAGGGGTATACCTTCCACATTGCTGCTTTAGATTGATCTTCGTGAGAAGGAAGTCCTTCAATTGAAACTATGGATGTGTATGATGGCTGTGATTCTAACTATGCGCTGCCTAGTTATGGAGATCATATCACTTCCAACAACCCTGAATGTATTCCATTCTGTTTTATTTTTATTTAGACATGGATGCTTTTTCATTTTTAACTTGGGAGAATATTTGTCTCTTCATGCAAGACCTCCTACAGTGTTGTTATCTTTTTCATGAATCAGCATTCCACCCGAAAGACATAACCGTCAAATTGAATGTTTCTATCTTGAATTGCATGAATCATTTTTATTTTCAACTTCTCGTACTTACATTTGTTTGAAATGTTTTCATGTTGTCTCTTCTTGCAGATGCCAAGGATGGAGGATATTCTTAACCTTCCAGTGCAAGATCCCCCATGTGCAGAGTTCTCAGCAGCTCTTATAAATTGGGTAAAAGTCAAAGGTGGGCGCCAAGGTGGTGACGATGTAGCCCTAATCCCGTTCTGTAGAGTAGATGATTTTGTTAAAGGTGAGTCCGCAAATGTGGAATGCCTGCTAGTTTTCGTGTTGAGTCAAGAAGGAAGAGAACTGAAGGAAGTTTAAGCAAGCCCAAGGTTGATGACTACCTCGAATACACACTGTATGCCTTCACCAACAACTTATTACCCATGCTATCTCAGTTCACTATTTGGTGAGTGTGACTTTGCTCACCCACACACTAAGCTAAGTGAGCAAAACCAACATTCATTAGGAAGTGGGACTATTAAGTGGTCAAACCCATCATTTTTTAGTAGCATGACATCCCACGGCTCAGTAATTGGTGGTTTGCTACCCAGCTTACCAAGTGGGTGGCAAAATTGCTCTTCCACTTGCTTTAAACTGGCTCATTTCTTTTTATTGTGATTCTGTAGATATTGGTGTTCTTATGGCCCTGAAGACTACCGAGATAGTGCTTCAGGTGTGGGGGATAACTTAAATTCTAAACCCCAATCAGGGAAGGGTAGCAGGCCTGGAAGACGACATATGATGAGAGGGTGCCTATGTCACTTCACCGTAAAGCGCTTATACACACGTCCTCTTCTTGCACTCATCATATACAATCAGCGAAGCCATGTAGATAAAACAGGGTCCCCATGCCATGGAATACTTGACAGGGATGCTGTTGGAACTAGAGCTATGTATGCTCCCCGAATCTCAGAGGAACTACGTCAGAAGGTGATGTCTATGCTTTACGTTGGAATATCTTTGGATGATATTATTCATCACCACACTGAGGTAGTAGAGAGGCATGGTGGTTCCAGTAACCGTGATGACTTTCTCACTCGGAATGATGCTAGGAACATGGAAAGGGTGATCAAACATTCCACACGTGAAGTACATGAAAATGATGTGGATAGCATACCAATGTGGGTTCACCGTCATCAAAAGCATGTTTACTTCTTCTGTGATGCATCTGTTACAAACTCATTTGTTTTAGGTTTACAGACGGAGTGGCAGTTGCAACAGATGCTCCATTATGGAAATAACAGCTCAATTGCCTTCCATTCAACTTTTGGTTTGAAGAAGTTCAAGGTACGTTAATCACTATAATGATGGTTCTCGCTTGTGTGGAACCCATAGGTCATCCATGTGTAAACTAAACTGCTAAGGCTAAGGTCCTGGGTTGCGCAGATACTTGTAGGGCATGTCCGTACCCGTGTCAGATACCTATTTGTTGGCAAAAGGTAAAGATATTTTTCAAAAATGTAGTATCTGACTCTCAGAAGTGTATCGGTATTGGACACCTGTACCGGTATTCGTGCAACCCAGCTAAGGTCTAATTAACAAAGACACGGTGTGTTGATCGGAGTGTCCCACTGGTCTGAGGTGTCTGACACAATGAGTTGGAAAGTATCCATAACCCCAACAGCTGTAAATGTACATACATACTTGTCTTGGTAGTTATGTGCATTGCTTCTAGTCATTATTTGTAGTATGCGGTACTTCTGGATCTAGAATTGTTACATATAGACCAAAAATGCTAACTTGTACTATATATTATGTCCGAACATTATTATGTGCAAGTACGCACAATTATCTACAGAGTACACACATCTAACATTTTGTGCAAACACCCCATTTTGTGTCTGGTAGAGTCATCCACAAGCGTCTGTGTGTGGTTGTGTTGTCACTATAAAATGAATTAGTGGAGTGTCCTAGTTACATGGGTTACGGAATCTGTGATAATCTAAACGAGCTAGTATCTAGTTTAAACAATTTCATGGAAAATGCTTGTGGAAGAATGAATGCTAGTCTAGGATAGAAACTGGATTATCCAACCGTCTCAGACTCTCTGTTATACATTCTTATTGATTGCCGTTACCTAATTAATTTTGTTTTGTGTTTTCTGATCACAGCATCCGTTATGTACATTACTAGTTTTCGACTCGTGCCAAAATGCAATTCCTGTTGCATGGATCATTACTCTTGTTTTAATGGTCAAGATACTCCCTGTTGGATGGTACCACTTGTTGAAAGAATCCGAACGAAGGATCCTAGGTGGAAACCCAATGTCTTTTAATTGATGATCCATCTTTTGAGATCTCTATCCTCAGGTGCCTCTTAAATGACTTCTTTACTTTGTATCTTTATATTTTTCTAGAATTATTGTATAAAATCTTGATATCATGCTCCTGGCATTCAGAGATGCTTTCCAGTGCCGGGTCATTTTATGCCTCTGGCATGTTCGACGCTCTTGGATGAAAAGCTTGCTGAAGAAATGCTGCAGCTTGATCCTGCAGCAAGAAATGCTTAAAGTACCTTGGTCGTATTTTATATAGTGTTAGGGATGGGCCAAGTGCGATAGATGCAATCGAAGAGTTTATGCAGATATTTGTTGATCAGTTTTCCTTCATGGAATATTCGGGATCAATGGTTACCAAGGATAGGTATTCATCCTATCCTATCCAGAATCTTCTTTGTTCTGCACATTTTCTTGTTTCATAGCTTTAATTGTCTGTTCCAGACTTCCAGTATCCCAGTTATTCATATTTAATTCACAGCGTCTTATCTTGTCTTGCAGATATGTGGGTGAATGCAATGAGGCTTCTCCCTGTAGCAAATCAAGAATTTAATGGCGCTCTCGAGTCTTACCACTTAAATTTGAAATCCAAACTTTTTAGTGAACAACACGCCGGTTCTTGGACGATAGTTGATTGGCTTGTCCATACATTAACCACTGAATTGCACTCCTTGTATTGGCTCGCTCAATACACTGAAGAAACCGGCTACTTTAGAAACCTGAAAGAGTGCACTTTCTCAACTAACTCTTGGTATCGAGCATTACAGATTCCCGATATCGATGTCTTATTGGATGATGAAGAACTGCGGATAATTCGGGTCATTTCGCAATCTGACAGAAGCATAGCTTATACAATTTGGAACCCTGGCTCAGAATTCTCACTTTGTGATTGCTCATGGTCGAGGTTGGGAAATCTCTGTAAGCACATGATCAAGGTCTGCATATTATTTAGGAATCGTCAGGTTGCAAGACCATCAATTGCGCCCAAACTTATCGGCAGGCATTACTAAGTCTTCTAAATAATCCTCCAGATGATCCAGTTGTTCTTAATCATGCCATTTTACAAGTTAACTGTATCCAACAAGACATAAAGGGTCTGGAAGACTTATCTAATAGTGGGCTTCTCCAACAAACTACACTCGAAACCAATGGTATGTTATTGAAATATCTTGCCTTCACCAGGTGTTCACTGAATCGTACAAGTAAAAGTTTGTTGTTGTACAAGGTTATCGTTTTACGTTGTAACGTTTCCTTTATCTTTCATCATGTTTTCCTAGGTTGAGGATTACAAATTTGTAGTTGCGTTACTAGTTACTGTAACATTGTTAGTATCCTTGTAAATCAAAGTGCTGTAGTAGTTGAAGTTGGAAAAAAAGAGTTATAATTTGTTAACTGCATATGCCAAAATTAAAAAGTGATATTATTTCTTTTGTTGGGACAAAGGGAAGGGAGTATTATTTATCGACAATTAGTTAAAAAGAGAGACGGATTATCAAAAATGAGTTGTTAACATCATCCCGGACTTAACAAACTTATCGATTAACTAAACCAGTTAGGTTAATCCATGTCTTTGTTAAAAAAAATTGTTTGTTAAGAAACCTAATGAACCTTATCTTAATCTTAAAAATTACATATACTATAACTCCATTTTGAGCTGTTCTTGTTTGTATTTTTCTTTCTACACCCACTTCCATGTCGACAAACGGTTGATTAGTTATAGGATTATGGATGATTATAGAAGAATAAAGTTTAAGACAAAAAGGAAGAAATTGTTGGAAATATATCTATTAGGTATAATTCTGTTGTGCTAATTATGTGTCTTTTAGAGGTTTGGAAATGAAGATTGAAAATTCTTTAGGTTTGCATGTTCTTTTTAAAAGGCTGTCCTTTTGGCGTTATATTGATGATAATTTGATTCTACATTAAAAGTATTGTATGAAAACCAAGTCAACACAATATAATGAAGAAAAAAATACCTAACAACCCATGTGAGTTTTAAGTAATTAGGGACCATTTTGATGACATAAAAACTAGTCTATTTAGTTGGCCAAATTCAAAACAGCTAAACTGATTTGATATCGAATGAGACAAACAAAAGGTGCTATCTGAGAAAGTGCCATAATCATTTATGCCTTACGTTCAAGAGTTGTTAATTAAGGAATGCTATTTTGATTATTTTTCATTCAGTTTTAAACAAATTAAAGAAAGTTGGCATTTTACGGGGTAGTCGATTAGGAGCAGGATTTCTAAAATTTTTTGAAGAGATATTAAATTTTATGTTAGTGAATCTAGATTCTATTTAAAATTTTGAAATCTTAATTATTGGATAGAGAGTTTATGAAAATTTATGAAATTATTTGTTATTAGAAGTTAACATGGGATTTGTGAATTGAGAATTACAGAGAGTTTTAGAGAGATCTTAAATCTCTTGTTATTCATTAGAGACTTTAAAAGAGTCTCTTCGACACCCTTGTTAGTGAATAATGATTTTATTTAAGATTCTTAAATTCTCAAAAACTCTTTGTTATTGGTTAGAGATTTCTAAAAAGTCCTTTAAATGCTCATGTTAACGGATAAGATTTTAAAGTTATGGATTTATAATTTTTAGGGACTTTGAGAGACTTTTGTGTGAAAATAGGCATGGCCAAAGTTTCTCCAAAGTAGGTGATATTTCGGGAGACTTTGAAGCTATTGTTGATTTTATATTTTATCGTTACAACTGTTTTTTTTTTTCTTTTCTCTTGTGTATCGAAAATTTAAACTAATGATTAATTAAGCTACGATGTATTATCCTCAAGAAAATCTTGCCATTTAATCTATGCTTTTACAAGTATATTAAATTAACGTACTAGTCATCTATCATGTATTAGCTACAACTAGCTTATGGGGAAAAAAAATGATAAAAAATCTATATATAAATGATGAATTATTAGAAAAATACATGATTTTTTTTTGTTGTTGATTGGTTAGAAAAAGACATAATACTGGAGTTCTTGAAGCTCAGTGATAAAAGATCATTCTCAAGGTTAGTTAGGAATCACTACCATGTGGAACAATGGTCTAGCAGCTACTCTAGCCGTTTAGCCCTATTAGCAAAAGGCTAAATCAACCAAGCACCAACCATAATATTATATTTACTATACATCATTCATTCTCTTTCATTTGTGTCATAGAATACACCGCGTGTACTATGTCGTTGCCATTGTCATGGCCAAGAAAAGAAAATATTAATAGAAAAAACACACATGGTGTGACATGTACACTTAAAAAGATTGCATACATATATATAAATATACATAAATGAACTGTCTACTCCTAGGAAATGTTCTATTTACTAGTGGGATGTGTGGAATAAATAGATTAATGAAAACATAGCATATGACAACACTGAAATTTATTTTGACAATGGACATGGACAAATATTTTACTAGGTATTTATGATACTTTTATTAAAGTTGTAACGTGCATAATAAAAAAAAGTTGGTAGATATTTCAATTTCTTATTAAATATTATACATTTTTTGTCTATACAAATCACAAAAACTCTCTAGAAATCCACTAGATTTGTATCTATAAGTCACATAGACTCTCTAAAATATCCTGATAGAATCACTGAAAATCTCTAGATTTCTAACGAATCTCTAGATTTCCAGAGAATCTCTGGGAGTCACTCAAGTGAAAAATCTATGTAAGTCTATACAATTCTCAAATGACTATCTCCCTGTAAATTTAAAATCATAGATTTGGATTTTTGAGAGATTTTTTAGTTGAAATAGGCTTGAGAGAGGTCTCTCCATAATATGTGATATTTTGAGAGAAGTCTCTCCATAGTATGTGATACTTTTAGAGACTTTTCTATTTAATATTATTTTTTTTATTTTTTTTTAAAGAATGTATAAATGAAAAATATGTAAAATTGTTAAGAAAATGATAGCACGTGACAAGGAAATATACAAAAGTTATTACCGTTGAATTTTTCATCAAAAAAAATTAATATCATATTATTTAATAAAAAATAATTTATTTATTTTTTTTGTGATTAGAAACATGTTTAATATTTTATTATTTAATTTAGTATTTTTTGTCTCTATAATAGTATGTGAAAACTCTCTACAAATCAGTGAGATTAGTCTCTATAAATCTCTTATGAAATTTACCGAGAGTTTCCCAAAGTATATGAACTTACAAGGTAAAAACCATTGGAACCAATCTCATTAATATGGTCCAACAAAAATTTCGAGACTGGTTATATCTTTAAGAAAATGAGTTCCACATTAATTTTCTTAATCCCTAAAGTCCAAAATCCTGTAAGACTTGGAGATTTCAGTCTCATTTTCCTTTGCAACACTATCTATAAGGTGATTTCAAAAATTATTGTTAATATGATGAAATGTCTTCTCCCTAGATTTAACTCTCCTATCAATCTGTCTTGAATCTTAGAAGGAAGATTTCTGATAACATTGTGGCACATGAAACTATACACAAAATGAGGAAGAAGTGTGGGAAGAATTGTTTAATGGGTCTCAAAATTTACGTGTCCAAAGCCTTTGAGTGGTCACCCATGTCTACCATCATGAGCAAGATGAGATTTTTTAATAAATGGTTTCATTTTGTCATGCAATGAATATGCCATTAGCCTTGATATCCTTTTTAATGGTTCCCTCTGCCAATTTATTCTCCTTCTAAGGTTCTAAGACAGAAAGACCCATTATCCTCATACTTATTTTTATTCTGTATGGACGCCCCCTCAAGAACTTTACTGAATGTTGAGATGAGATGGCTCATACATGGTATTCAGATAACTACTAAAGCGTTGTCTAGTTTTCTGTAAGGCTAATGATACTGAAGCTGACCGCGTTCTTAATCTTTTTTGGTAAGTTTAGCAGTTGCTCTTATCAGTTAATAAACTTCATTCATTACCTCTCTGAAAAACATTCTATTATGAATTGTTAACATCCAAAAGGTAGGGATTGCGACAGTTGGAAATGGTAATTCTATAAACATATGGAGTGATAGGTGGAACCCTGGACAAATTCCACATATTACTAATTAAGCCTCATTAATGCCCATAATTTTTGGAATAAGTAACTGATTTGCTTTTTAGAAGTACTATTTGGGATGCCAACATTCTTTCCCAATACTTTGATGAGGTCATTATTGACAGGATCAAAGCTATCACTCTTGAAGGTCCAAACACAAATGTTGTCCTAACTTGGACCTTGTCCAATCTGGTGATTTCACTCTGAAATCTTTAAACGACTATGTTTATGGATATTAGTACTACAACAATCCAACAACCATGGATGAAAATTTGGAAAATAAAAACCGTCCCTGCCAGCAAAATGTTTTTATGGAAAAGTGTTAATGTTATTCTACTAAATAATGCTAAAATACCAAAAGTATTTCCTTAAATCAATATCTCTTGTAAGCTGAGCAATGAAACTGTTGAGAATATATCTCACCTCTTCATGATATATAATTTTATCAATGAAGTATGGCAAAATCTAAACCTAACTCATGTTGGAGGTTTGTGACCACTATATGGATTTTCATGAATGGATGACAAGTTGGTTCCATTTGCACCACAAAGATATGGCCAACATAATATGCAAAGAGATATGTGCAATAGTCACTTGGCACACATGGAAACCAAGAATCCTAGGGTTTTTCAAGGAAAATCAATACTCTTCAAAATGTTGCTGCTGAAATTACCAAATTCATAAATCTTCATAATGTTGTCTATGAGAAAGCCAATAAGAATTGTCATAATTAATTACATTCAATCCACAGCAAGTCTGAATTTAAAGAGATTAGATGCATACAACAAAGGAAACCACCAGAATTTCTATCCATGAAAATCTATATAGATGTATACTTACCTTGTTCTCCCAGATAATAGTTCTAGTATTGGTATAGTTATGTATGATTATACAGGGAAATATAGAGAAGCAAGAAGAGGTCATACTTTTTTTTAATATGAAAGAAAGTTTTATTCAATAATTTAAAAATCACAAATGATCATCCTTATGGGTACAATCGGATATCCATACAGGAAAATTTGACGACATCTCCAGAGTTTGAGTACTTATTCTCCCATGTTTTGCTAAAACATGATCTACATGGTTAACTTCTCTTTGCACATAAGTACATTTCCAACTATTAAAAGAAGATAAAATTTGAACGACATCCAATATAAGGTTTCTGGTTGTCAATTTTATTGACTCTAGTTTTCCATTTATAGCTTTGATGATATTTTGACAATCTCAATCAAGATGTAAATCCGTAAATCCCTTGTCCTTTTCCCATAGGGTAGCCTCCAGAAGCACTTTGGCTTCATCTTGTTCATGGTCTAATGCTTTTATTCCTGTGGCATCTAATTCCATCTGTGGTACCTACAAAATTCCTTAGTATTAGTCAACTTCCCATCTCATGAGTTTCCTCTGAGTTTCCTCTTTGTAAGATGCATCGAAGTTAATCTTTACAAAAGGTTGTTCAGGTAATTCCCATTTCACAATATTATTGCTAATATTAGTGTGAATAGGTTCAGAAATTGTTGTCTTGTTTCTCTGCCAATCAGCATAATCACTCTTAATCAGATGGATTACATTTTGAGTGTTCGACTGCATATTTTCAAACACTCTCTTGCACCTGCATTTCCAGACCTGCCACATAACAAATCCAAACCATTCCAATATACTCATATTGGTGTTACTTTGATTGTTAACCTGAAACATGCTACATATCATAAAACTGGATATTTACTAGATTACTACTTGCATTATTAATCACAACATTTCAAATAAGTTTAGTAAAAATGCAATCTAAGAAAAGATGTTGCATACTTTCAGGATGATTATTACACAAACGACAAGTAACATAAATATTACTGCAAAACCTAGATCAGTCTTTCACAAACATGAAGACAGTCTTAAAGACATTTCCGTAGAAAAAAATGAAGAATATTTATAGGGAGTTTAGTCTTTCAGAAAAGGTTCCAAGAGATAGTCACAATATTACTAAAACCTGAATCACTAAGAATAGCCTTATATGTAGATTTAACAGAAAACACACTACTAGAGCTAGGCTGCCATCTAAGATGATCATGACCATTAAATGGGATTATAATAGTCAAGGTCTTCTCAATTGTATTGTTATCAAAAAAAGCTGTGAGAACCTGCATATTCCATCTTTTAGTGTCAACATCAATCAGTTGAGAGACATAGATCATATTTAAAGAGATGAATTGGTTGCTAACATTAAAATTTATAGATGGTATTCATCTATTCTTCCATATAAGAACAAAGTTCTCATCTCCAACTTCCCAACAAGCATATTTCTTAATAATCTCCAACCCCCTACAAATGTCATTCCAAATCCAGGATCCATTAGTAAAGAGACTATCATTCAAGGGATCAAAATTATGGAAATACTTACCACTTAGGATTTTAACCCACATGCAGTCTTCAGGGTGAAGAATTCTCGAAGCAAGTTTAGCAAGAAGAGCGAAGTTCATAATTTCAGTTTGTTTGATATTCAAATCACCTAAAACTTTAGGTGGATCCACATTTTTCCATTTTTTAAGATAACAACCTTTCCTACCTTTATTTTTATTCCACCAAAATCTCATTTTGATAGAATCCATTTTATCAGTCAAAATTTTTGGAATGGGAAAGACAGACATATGATGGGAAGCCAAGCTACTTAGGACAAACTGAGTAAGAATAGTTCTACTAGGAAGCTTTAGAAATTTAGATTTCCAAGTTGCAAGTCTATCACTGTATCTATCAAGAAGATTAGAGAAAGACTGCACTTAACTTTTCTGTGAAAGAAGAGGAACCCCTAGATATTTATCATTCAAAGCAAAAATTTTAATTTTTAGAATATTAGACACTTCATTCTTAACACCATTATTGACACTACTACTAAAAGAAATACCAAATTTATTATAATTGATAGACTGACCTGAAAAGCAGATAAGTTTACCAATGATGTTTACCAGATTTTTGGCTTTTCTAGCATTGGCTCTAGAAAATTGAGACAATCATCAGCAAAGAATAATTAAGTTGGAAACAGCATGACAATGATCATTAATTTTCATGCCATGAATCAAATTGTTATCTTCAGCTGAAAGTAAACCTCTAGAGAAAGCTTTCATACAAAGAATGAAGAGGTAAGGGGATAAATGATCCCCTTGTCTAAGGCCTCTTTGAGGAGTAAAAATCTTACCTGGAGAGCCATTCAACAAGATATAAGTATAAACGGTGCTAATATATTGCTCTATCATACTGCGAAAATCATTACAAAATCCAAGTTTTTTGAGAGTACTAAGAAGAAAAGGCCACTCAACTCTGTCAAATGCTTTTGGCATGTCAAGTTTTATGTCCATCCAACCATTTTTTCCTTTGTTGTTTTTCATAGAATCCACCAATTCATGAGAAATTACTATGTTATCAGTAATACATCCCCCTGCAACCAAGGCAGTTTGATAAGGAGTAATGGTTTTTTCTAAAATAACTTTGATTCTAGAGGCTAAGAGTTTAGAAATAACCTTATAAGAGGTATTACATAAGCTAATAGGCCTAAAATCAACAACATTCTTGGGACAGTTATTCTTAGGAATCAAGGATATAAAGTTATGGTTCATTTGTCTTAAAATATGTTTCGAATGGAAGAATACTTGCACCATACTCATTAAACAAGTACCAACAGTTTCCCACATGGTTTGATAAAAACCAGGTGGGAAACCATCTGGGCCAGGGGTGGTCCAAGCTTTCATAGCAAAAACAACATGTTTAATCTCATCAATAGAAGGTATAGCAACAAGTCTAGCATTATCCTCATCTGTAATACAAAGAAGAATAAAATCAATATAACTATCAGAAGGAGGAGGACTATAAGTTCTACTCATATTCAGAAGATGAGACATAAGACAGCTTCCAATATCTTGTCTATCAATTAACCAAATGGCTAAGTCATTTTGAAGAGAGTCTATTTGAGTCTTTCTTCTTCTAAAATTAGTTTTTTTGGTGAAAATAGGCAGTATCCCTATCACCTAAAAGAAGATTATCATCCTTACCTCTCTGTCTCCAATAATCAGCTTCAACATCATACCAATGATTAAGAATATTCTGCAATCTTAGTAACTCAGGATCAACATGATTAATATTATGAGCAATGAATAAATCAATCTGAGCTTTAGCCTTATTGATTCAATATTAACGTTACCAAAATGCATATAATTCTAATTTTTAAGAATTTGTTTAGTATTAAAAAAAGTTCTAGACAACTTAAAAGCTGCAGAGCCACTCATACTAGCATATTCCAGTTTGTTGCAATGAGGTCTTTATAACTAGGATCTCTAAACCACATTCTATTAACTCTAAAAGGTTTATGAGTTTTAGAATCCATTCTAGAAGTAGTAATCAAAATTGTACAATGATCACTAGCCAAAAGCAACAAATAGTGAGTAACAACATCAGGGGAGCTACTAATCCATCTAAGGTCAGCTACCACTCTATCTAACCTCTCAAGGATTAATTCTTGGCCTTGTATCCTATTACTCCAGGTGAATGAGTTACCTAAGTAAGGAATGCTATGAAGGTCATTGGAGTCTAAAAGATCATTAAAATTATCAAGTTGAGTTTGAGATACTAAATTAACATCCCCCTTTTCCTCTTGTTTGAGGATAAAGTTGAAATTCCCAATTACCATCCAAGGAATGTCCCAGTGAATAGATAGACTTTGCATGAAATCCCATTGTATTTTCCTGTGGTAGTCATCAAGGGAACCATACAAGAAACTAACAAGAGTATAATTAATTCTAGAGTCCAATTTGACAATACAATTAATAGAATTAAATTTGACTTCTATAATTTTTGACTCAATACCATCCTTCCACATCAAACACAGACCTCCAGAAGCACCAATAGGATCAAAAAAACAAGAATTAGGAAAATTATAAGGAGCAATAAACTGAGTCATTTTCCTAGTGACATTTTTAGTTTCTATCAGAAATATAATATCAGGATCATTGGATCTAATTAGATCCTTTAAATGATTTCTAGTAGATTTATTACCAAACCCAAAGATATTCCAGGAAATAATTTTCATACTGAGAAGATTATGATAGAAATTTTTTTTCTAAAAAGAGATTGAAAGGTTGTTTGTAATGGATTAGTTTAAAAAATACCTTGTTCTCCCCCATAATGTTTATGTTTTGTAGCTCCCTTTGATTGGTTATTGTTGTTGTTTTTCTTTATTCCTGATATACACTGCTATTTGAAGCTTTGGTAAATTGGTTTTGACTTATGAGTGAATTTTCATTGTTAATCTGTCTTTGCATTTTACCAAGTTTGGCCGAGCTTTCCTCATTGTTCTCTTGAAGTGGTAGATTGACAATAATACCATCTTTTGGTGGAACAAAAGGTTTTGATCTGGCTAAGTTCCTGGAATTATGTCTAGAGGTATGAACAATGATTTTGGACTGAACCCCAAGACTTCTTCTTTCAATCCTAGCAATTCCAAAATTATAAGGTTTTTTATGAGCAGCTTCAAGATAGACAGCAACAACTTTACATGACACCTTGGAATGGTTTATAATATAGCAATCTGGACAAATCTTATGTGGTTGTTTTTCATAATAATATTTATTTCATCCTGTAACCTCAACTGCAGTTATAGCCATAACACCTCTTCTTAGTTGAGTTGAAAGTTCAATGTTTACACAGACCTTTACAGGATCTCCACCACTTGGTATTGCATTAGGAGGTTCAATAGAAATCACTTCACCCATCAATCTGCCCATCTCATTAACAGCTTTAACATTCATATGTTCTGGTAAAAGATTCTTAAGTTGAACCCAGAAGCATTGTTTGTTCCAATCCAAACTTTAATAGATTATTTCAGGACAATAATCATAGAGTACTACCAAATGACCATTAATGCACCATGGTCGTTCCTCATAGACTTTGTTCACAATGATCCATTCTTTAAACATGAAGATCTTAATGTTGGATTCAACTTCAATAATCTCTACCTCTTCTGGTTGAATAAAAGGCCATGTAAACTTCAAATTCTTTTCTATAGTCTCATATGACATTTTACCCTCAATTATAATCTTTCCAATCATACAACAATCCTCGACACAATTCTCTTTTTCAGTTGATTCTTTTTGATTAACTACTACAGTTTCAGAAATGTCACCTAAATCCAAAGTTGCTTGCTTAAACTTGGAAACAAGATCAGAAACACCATTTTGATTAGTCATATCCATTACTTCAATGTTATCGTGGAAAAAGAGAACCTTGAGGATACTAGAATTAGGTGTTTGTAAAGAACTGACAAAATTAGGGTTTTGGAGTATAATCCTAAAATTCTCATACAAAATATCTGGAAACTATGAGTGATTTAAGGGGTATTCCGTCATCGGAAAAGCAAGATTACAACTAACATTTGACCAAATCATCAAGAGAGGGAATAGATTTTTGAATTTGAATTTGAATTTATAACGGAATTTAAGAAATGCATAAGTGGTTGTTTGTTTGGAGTCTAGAGCTGGATCGGTGAAGAAACAGATTGTTGAAAAACGCTCATAGATAGTCATGAATACCAAGAACAACAAAGCTTCTACAAGCATGAGGGCAACAATCGCAAACGCATTAACCAAATCATGATATTAGGAAAACGCCATTGTTGGGAGACTATTGCAAAACTGCAAAACACCAAGGGGAGATTAAGGATTGTTAGTTAAACATATTCTATAAACAAACCAGAAAAAGAGAAAAAAAAATTGATGGAGTGAGACAAAAATTAGAGTGAAATGAAGTTAGAATAATATGAAAATTAAGATTTTAAACATAGAACTAAATCATGCTTTAACAAATCATATATGAAAAACATAGGGAAAATGAAAATTTTAAAAAAGTGACTTGACTCAAAATGCCTCCGATTCACACAGTCTTTCTCTCCTTAATGTGTTCATCATTATCTGTCTATTTCGTCATGGAGTATTTGTCTAGGCGATAATTGTTTTATTTGTCTACAGAAGAGGTCAAACAAACACCCAATATCTTGTTGATCTGTGGTTTGCAGAAGTTGGATAAGCTTAAAAACGCCCTCTCATTAACACTTGTTTCCTATTTAGCAACTCTCATAACTATTATTAATGTGTGGTGAAATAAAACCATTGCTGAATATTTGAGAAGCGAAATTATTGCTTCAAACTTTCAAAATTGATAAAAAAGATATCAGTATTGATATAATGATATCAGTTTTATATAAAATAAAATAATTCTTATCACTGGATTGGTATCCCACTATTAATTATACAAACTTTTAATACACAAAAACATACCCCATATTTCCGTATTTGTGGTTGTAGACGTGCAAAACACGTGCACTTTACTTGTGAATCAATAATACTGAGTGATCAGATCACGGGATGCAACTGTAACCCGGACCCAATTTATTTTAATGCTGATTAAGTCAAATGAGCAGATGATCGGGTGGTAAAATTTCTGAATATCCATACCTGTGTGAAGCCACATTCCTAAATCTAATGTCATTATTTGCCACTCACTTCATGATACACTTAATTGGACGGCCACAATAGGCCCCTATGGAGAAGTAATGAGATATTGACTTTAGATTAATCACAGATATCCCATGATATCATAAATCTTTTCCAGTACTACCACATGATCCACTTCCTCATTATCATAAATCAGGGGTTTTTTCTAACCCAATGGACGACAAAAAAGAGAGGGGCAACCTTTTGAAGCGTGATAATGGTAAACACCAAAAACCTTAACAAAACAGATAACAGTGTGGGAACTTCATTAAAGGTGCAAATGTTATAGTGTCTTTTTTCTCACTTCTTTAGTTTGTGATGATGAGAACTGAGAGCTTCACAATGAAGACTGTTTAAAGGGGAGATCAGATTTTTGAACTTTCAAACCAGAGATCGAGCATTGACCCATAGTTGATGATGTGTAAAGCTTCCGAGACAAGCAAGCATCTCGGTGCTCGTATTTGACTTGGTATTGAGTCACCGTGTTTGAAAAATGAGTCTTGGGATATATATATTGAATCCAAAACTCAGCTTGTAGTACTGAATTTCTTCAGTTTGAACTTGAATTATCTTCGGGGTTTTGTCTGGTGGTCGAGGTGATGAATAGACTGGTGGAGTGGTGGTGGGGTGAACTCAGGTCTCATGGCATGAATTTATCTGAAGACCAACCACGTGAAGTTATGAACTAAAAGTTAAGCGAAATCAGGACCCGGAGCTCAAATTTAGCTACAGTATCTCGTGATATCTATAAAATAAGGACAAGTTGCACACCAGCCTCTTGAGTTCAAATGCCCGAACGAGCTAAAACACATCGATAATAACTTGAACTCAAGTCCTCTACAACCAGCTCCTCTCGTGATGGAAGAGCTGGGGTATACTTGTTTATGTTGAATCAAAAGATTGATGATTGCAAAGAAGACACCCACACCCAATTTGCAGTTTCTACCCACTAGTGGAGAATTTTTAAGTAAAATCTTTGTTATTATCAAGAAGCTGAGAGCTAGACAAATTGGGGATGGGTTGGGTTGCATCTATATGTATTCGATAGGAAATCCAGTAGTGCCCAGTGCCCACAATCTATGGTAATAGTTTTGGATTCCCCAAGGAATGAAAAGTCGGACAAATTGCTGCAAGTCTCAATCAACTAGAGCTGGAAACATCAGCTCTTATCTGGTGGTTAAGAATATCATTAAATTACAGCAAAACGACCATGTGCCTCATCTTCTAAGATCAAATTATTGGACTGAAAATGAAAGAAAGAATGAGATCTGGAGAGAATGAAAGATCAACCCAAAATGTCTATTCACAATTCCCATAAACAACTGTATAGAGAAACATATTGGTTTTCCCTTTCAATCTCTCTCAAAAAATTGAACAGAAAACTAAAGAATTTGAAGAACAAATGAATAATAAAGAATTTGAAATTAATAAAAATGAATGATTAAAAAGATCATGATACTATAAAATGAAAAATTAAAAGAAACAAAGTATGATCCAAAAGAAGAAACAATAATAATAAGTAATAATCATAAAAATAAACTCACAAAGCAAAAGAAAAATAGTAGAAGGTAGTACTAGTAGCTTGGTAACAGCAGCAAGAACACTGCTGATGAAGAAGCAATCTAAATCCCCATGATTATGATCACAATTTCATCCAATCTTATCTCTTTTTTTTTTTCCTTCATGAATCTCATCCCCTATACATACATTTTCTGTCTCTGCAACCTACATAATACTGTCTTTCTATCTCTCTAGATCTCCACCATTTTTATTCACAACTCTGAATTATCCATAACAATTCCAATAAATATGGAGAGACCTTCTCCTCTTAATGTCTCTCCCCCTCCTATGCCTAATTTTTCCCTACTTGTTTTTTTCATCTTCTTCTCTTCTTTCATTATTAGAACCCAACAGCAAATTTGCAACTGAATTCCACTTTCTGTATGTTTCATGCAGTGTTATCCCTTTCTTCAGCGATGAGAATCGATGAACGGAAACGAATCAGGAGAGATAGAGAAGAACAAGAAGAATCACAAAGAAAAGGGTAGCGGAGAAACTGAAACTCTTAATATTTAAACATTGTGTTCTAAAGGAGGGAAGGGGTAGGAGGAAAATTCTCAAAAGAATTAATAATAGATAGGTGGTGGAGGAGAGGCATATGATATCCCTGTAACTGGTGGTAATGGACCCTCATAGGCTGGGGCAGGTGGTGGTGGGCTCTCATAGACATATGGTGGTGATGAAGGAACTGGTGATGGGGTTGGAGATGGTGAAGGTGGTGGTAAATAAACAATTGGCGACGGTGTCGGTGATGGAGGTGGAGGTTCATACTCAATACATGGTGGTGGAGGTGGAGGAGGTTCTATACATGGAGGTGGCGGAGGAGGTGAATTAGGTGGTGGGGGAGGAGATGAATAGACTGGTGGTGGAGGCGATGAGTAGACTGGAGGTGGTGGTGGTGGGCTTGAATAATGATAAGCAGGTGGTGGTGGTGGAGAATGTGGTGGGGGAGGTGGTGAATGTGGTGGGGGAGGAGGTGAATGATGAGGTGGTGGCGGGGAATGATGAGGAGGTGGTGGTGAATTATATAGGTAAGGACTTGGTGGTGGTGGAGACATTACAGGTGGAGGTGGTGGAGGGGATGATGCTGGTGGAGGAGGTGGAGGTGAATTTGGTGGGGGTGGCGGTCTAACACAATAAACTGGTGCTGGTGGTGGGGGTGAATTTGGTGGAGGTGGTGCGTAAACTGGTGGGGGTGGAGGTGGGGGTGGTGGTGGAGGTGGAGATGGTGGTGGGGGTGATGGAGGTGGTGGAGGTGGTGAATAAACTGGTGGCGAAGGTGGTGGGGGTGATGGGGGTGGGGGAGGTGGTGAGTAAACTGGTGGAGGAGGTGGTGGTGGCGAAGGTGGTGGTGGCGAAGGTGGTGGGGGTGGGGGTGAGTAAACTGGTGGAGGAGGTGGTGGTGGCGAAGGTGGGGGAGGTGGGGGAGGTGATGGTGGTGAATAAGTAACTGGAGGTGGTGAAGGAACAGCTGGAACAGGCACTGGTACTGGAACAGGAACTGGAGTTGGTGTTGGTGAAGAACCACCGCATTTAAAAGCACTACAATGAATATGTTTAGATAAGAAAGCCTTACACTGCCTTGTAACCCTCTGTTTAGGTCTTCCAGCTAAACAATTTCTTCTATCATCAAATTCACCAACACTCAAACAGCTTGGTGGTTCACCAGTGAAGAAATTATATGAATATGTAAAATTCTGCAAATTTGGTAGTTCACATATACTCTCAGGAATTGTTCCCGTAAGCATATTATGAGCTACATTCAATTGTTCCAAACTCTTCATTCCTCCAATTGTATCCGGTAATGGACCCATGAATTGATTAAAACTCACATCAAAAACTGTCAAATTCACTAGCATCCCAATCTCTTCTGGTAAACATGACCTAAATCCATTATTCATCAATATAATTTCATTCAATCCTGTCATGTTTCCTAGACTAGAAGGAACACAACCATGGAACTTATTATTGGCTAAAACGAGTACCGAAACAGGTGAATTACCTAGATTCTCAGGTATTTCGAAAGCGAATCGATTATGATTGATAAAAACCGCATCTAAATCTTTATCAAAGAGTTGTTTAGGAACTGTACCTTCAAATTCATTGAACCTCAGATCTAGAAATTTTAATGATAGTAATTTGAGTACAACCCCAGGAAATCCACCAGCAAACCTGTTATTACTCAGATCCAACTCAAACAACAGCTTCAAATGAACAAAACTCTTAGGAACAGTACCACAGAATCGATTACTGTTGACATGAAACAATGCAAGATCAACCAGCAAACCTAATTCTTCAGGTAAATAACCAGCAATATCACCATGATTAAGATCAATACCAGCTACTGTTTCAACTTCAGGATCATCAAGAGATGGTGAACAAAACACACCTGTATAATTACATACATCAGATCCAACCCAGTTAACAGTTAAATTTAATGGATCTGAGATGATTGCTTCTTTCCATGCTTGTAATGCAATGTATGCAGCTCTCAATCTATCATTTTCAAATACAAGTGATGGATCAACCTCTAATTTTTCACCTCTCTCACCAAACTCATCTCTGTAGTATAACAACTGCCTCTGTTTAATATACTTCACTTCTGCTTCACTTAGATCCCCTGCTCTTCCATTTCTACTCGATACTTCTTCAAATGCCGATGATGATGATGCAGAAAACGAAAGAAACAAAGTAGCCAACAAAATCACAATATACTTCCACTTCATCTCACGGTCAAAACATCGATCAATACCCAGGAAAAAATGTTACAGCAATTCCTCCTCCTTCTTCTTCTTCTTCTTCTTCTAACTCAAATTTTTGAAAAATGAGAAAAAATAAAGATAATATTTCTACGGAGATAGAAAATGAGGTTTTCTTTTTCTTTTCTCTCTTGAGCTGAGAGAGTGGAGAAGAAGAAGAAGAGAGTGTGTGAAGATGAGAATTTGTTTCTTCTTTCTATTGATACTGGAGAGAGAGGGGGAGAGAAATAATAAGAATAAGCGGAAGAGAAAATAATAACATGAAAGACAGCTAAATCACAGCTCAGAACCCACAGCTCTCTTTTATTTTTGTAATTTTCACTCTCAAAAAACGTTTATATACTTAAATTTGATGCCTCTAATAATCTCTCTTTGGTCTCAATATATACAGCCTAATTAAATTTATAATGCAACAAATTAGATGATTATTTTTTATTGTAACTAACTCCAATTAATTATTAAACTAACTAATAAAAGTACATAATTAGTTGTAGGTATGGGGGACTTGGATAGAATAGTAATGACAAGCCAAAAAAAACTAATTCCCGTGATTAGCTTAGTAAAGAAGAGACACAAGTAAATATCGCGAGAAATTGAGTTTGGTTTGTTTTTTTCATTTGTTTGAATGACTAGTGGAGTTTGTTGTTTCTTTAGGTGGCACTGTATTATGGATCGTATTTAGGGTTTCTGATTATTTATTTTTTTAGTTCTGAGTTTCTTTTAGTTGACTATTATACCCTTATCTATTTTTTTAACAACTTATATTCTCGTTGTTCAATCAGAGACTTTTACTGTTAAATGTTAATCATAAATACATGTAAATTGTGTTAAATATAGTAATATTAATGTACAGGTTGAGATTAATCACTGTTAAAATCAGGCTTCAAAGTAGTTACCGGCCGTTATGTACCGCATTACCAGAAATAACTGGGAATTAATTTACTCAAGAAACCAGATTCTAAATATGTTAGGAAATAGTGTACACATTTATTTGGTAACTATAATTAGTAAGCAAGCAACTAACCTATTTGTCAACGGTTTCTAAATCTCTATTGGAAAATAGGGATACAAATTTTATTTATAAAAATATATAAAACACGACCTTTGCTTATTGGTGGTAATGTGATACTATGTGATTTCACATTTCATTCTCTTAGTAATTCGCCTTGAGCCAAACATATTTTCTATTTTAAAGTGATTAGGGCTTACGGATAGTAATCTGCATGCACAAATAAGCACTGAAAAAGTATATGCCCTTGTCACGACCCATTTCATATGTCCACCAGAACGTACAGCCCATGATTCCCGGTCGAGTTTTGCTAGGTCTGAACCTCGGAGCTTCAAACTCTTGATGAGGATACTTTGATTTAGTCAATCAATTTTATGATCTTTATAAATGGACAGCCTAATTAAACTAATTTAATCCATATTTAAAATACAAAAAGATTGCCATGACGATGACATGATATAACCATCTTCATCATCCTAGTAGCATAGGGGTGGGACGTTAAGAAAAGAAAATGTCATGGTCCCACCTATATTAATAAAATTAACAAGAGAAAATTAAATGGGTCCCACATGTAACAATCATAAGAAGGGGGAGCGCAGCCATGTGAGTGGGCCCAGATTTCACGTCCTGCACGGCTGGATCGTCGGCTATAACAAACGAGTTTTAGGGTTTGCTTTCACCGCGTCCCCGTGAATCATCATCATTTGCTGTACACGTCAGCATCATACCAAACCCTAAATATTTTTCCAACAACCGAAAATAACGTTACGTAATACACTATAAAACGAGTTTTTATGAGAAAGCTGTAATCATGAGGGCCGGTTTGTTACTAAAATAACCTTAAGGTTTTAGGGGGGACGTGCTGTTTTTGAGAACGTTAGGTGAAGCTGCAAAATTTGTTTATAAGGGTATTTGGTTGGAATTTTTTTGTCTCTTATATAGAGTTCTCTGTTTTTGGTCAAAGTAAGCAATAACGGTGCTTACAGATGAGTGAGAATGGGCGTACCCACTGCCATGTAAGCTACAACGCGGCGCCAGATGTATAATTGACCACCAACTGCGGTGGAGGTGGAAGGAATATTGACATCTGAATAAGAGGTGAAAGTCAAGAGATGTATTGTGGGAATGGGCTATAATTCCGTTTGAATACCACCCGTGAAAATCATCATCATGCGTTACGCCACTAATAGCATCTCTGATGGAATGTGTAAAAAAAAAATTATCGATCTTATTTAGACATTTTACTTGTGATCTTATACATATAATTTAAATTTTAGAATCTCTAGTTTGATAAAATTCTAATCGTTTAATTTTATTTCAAATAATTATTAAAGAAAAAAAATAGATTTAACCTTATTTGAAATAATTAATAAATAAAAAATAGGAAAAAAATGACATGAAGGGTCTAATCGAAGGTCTAGATAAGACTTTCTCTAAGACCTTTGTGTTTATTTTGGCACCCCTTCTACTTTGTGGGACCTACTGTTGGAGATGAATTTAATTTAAATGAGGGTCTAAAATCTTATGTGTCATAAGAAAATAAAACTCTGACCTTCTGTTGGAGAAGTTCTAATTAATTCTACTTATTATAGTGAGTGATTAGCCTCGTGCTCAATTATAACGATTAAGAATTAATTCAAAAAATCGAATTTGGATTGGCACGAGCAAGTTACGGAAAATATCGGGTGTATTTACTTGACTATATATTTCTCAAATGCAAATACTCAAGCTAACTTGGGTGTACAATTACACCGAATAAAAGAACGTTTAACTGGGAATATCCCTATAAATTGGGGGATACCATGTAAAATAAAATCGAGTCATTTTGAAGTAATTCTAAAACCCTTTATTCATGGTATTTTCGTAATACATAATTTATCCTTGATTAATTAGATGTTAATTGGTTGTTAGTTAATTAACCATCTAAAATAAAACTTAAGATTTTAGATATAGTTAGAGTATTATGTTAGATATAGAAAAATAGGTAGAGGAGGAGAAGGAGAAGAAGAAGAAGAGGTGTTGTAAAAAAAGTGAGATTTGGAAGAGTTCATAGAAATGAGTGAATCTAATCAGGAATTTAATGTTGGGGAACCTTCATCTCAACAAGGAAAAGGGGTTTACGTTGCATTTGATAACAATTCTCAATTGCAAGATTTTACAGACAATCAAAATTTTATGTATGAGAAAACCCTAAATCAAGACAAATATGAGCATGAAGGTTCAAGTGAAGAACCAACCCAAGGAAATAACGAATGTAAAGATTCAAATGCTACAAACACTCAGGTATAGGTCCAAATTAGCTAGAAAGTAAATTATTTTATTCGAATTGCCATGGATGTGTAGTGGAAAAGCTCGCAGTCGGCATTGTCGCAGTTAAATAACTATGCCGACTGAGATTGTCGGCATAGTTTTTAAAAGTATGCAATGCTGACAGCAGGTATTCCCCCATGGAATATCTGGTTTGAGATTTTGTTCGTATGGTATTCATACTATGTACAATACCGATTGACCACAAATAATTTTCAGTGTTTTTGGGGAAGACAACAATGCCAGTCGGCGCAGTCGAATAAATATTACTATGCCGACTGAGTCCAGTAGTATGGCCAAAAAAGGTTATTCTTTGATTCATAGTCGGCATCATAAGATCGAAAAATATCTATGTCGACTGGAATTATAAAACGTCCAGTATTTTTCTAACCTTAGTCTGCATTAAAGGTGTCTATGTCTACAATGCCGACTAAGACATTTGAATAGTTACGAGTCGGCATTGGTTTTTAGTTATCGAGCATGCTGACTGAGTTGAAAAAATAATGAAGTAACTTTCGTAGTAAGTCAGCATAAATGTAACACATTTTTCACAATGCCGATTAAGTCTTTTGATATTTTTTTGGCTGAAAATCTTCTCTGTCGGCATTGCTTAAAGTTATCCAGCATGCCGACTGTGAAACTTCTTTACTATACTTCGACTAAGTTTCTTGTTTTTTATGGTTAGATCGTACTTGGCACCGATGCTGATACTAAACCTTTATGAGAGTTGGATCCAGATACTTCTGAGTACTATGTGAATGATTTGGTAAGTTACGAAATGATTTCACATGTATGTATTAGAATTTTTTACTAGACATATAACTTGTTATGTTTATGTGTAATGTAGGAATTTACAAGTAAAGATGATGCAATCAAGTAGGCTGTAGATACGACTCTCAAGAATAAGTGTGTTCTAGTCCGAAACAATCGAGGAAAATCAACTAGGTTTGATATGGCTTGTGAGAGAGGTGGGGAGTACGTTAGCCACAAGAAAAAGGGATATGTGTATACAAAGAAGACTAAGAGAGTATACAAGACTATAACGAGAAAGGATGGATGGCCCTTCAAGCTTGTATTTAATTTGAAAGGAAGTGCATAGAAGAGTAAAGTGATGTGCGGTTGACATAACCATCTGTATCCAAAGACCTTTGTAGGTCACTCCATAGTTGCAAAGTTGAAACCCGATCCATTCAAGGAAGTAGAGAGATTGACTAAAACACGCACCACACCTAGTCAAATCCTCAACGCTATCAAGGAGAAGGATTCAACCAACGTGTCTTCTTTAAGTACTATATACAGAGCAAAAGTAACTATAAGAAAACGACAATGGCAAGGAAGGTCGGTTATGCAAAAAATTCTAAATTCAGTCACCGATCACAGCTACACACATAACGAAAAAATTGGGTCGGATGGCAAAGTCCGTCAAATATTCATTGCACATCCGTTGATGGCATAATTGGCTCAATCATTCTTCCCAGTTCTTATGATGGACTGCACCTACAAGACAAACAAATATCATATGCCATTGTTCAACATCGTGGGTCATACATCGGATAAGCTAACATTCATTTTGGTTTGGTGTTTTATGAGAGACGAGCAGGATCATACTACATCTGGGCCTTAGAACAATTGAAGTTAATCTTATGTGGCAATCATCTTCCAAGAGTTATAATAACTGATAATGAACAAGCATTAATGACCGCGATTTCAGAAGTTTTCCCGGATGCACAAAATTTTCTTTGTACATTCCATATTGGGAACAATGTGAAAAAGAATTGTCATGAGGTTATTGAACCACCAAATAAGAATACTAAGAAGTCCAAGGAAGAAGAAAATAAGGAACAAATTAGATTACGCCAACTATCGTATATGATGAGAGAATTAAATTGGGAGAGAGATTATGGCCAACCGGATGATGTGTGTGTTTGTCCTACAATGTTTTCTATATGTCTTCCATGTCTTTATATGCTTGTGAAGTATAATGATGTGATACCTATTGAGGCTATTGATCTGTTTGGGAAACGACTTTCTTTCACCCCTCCTTCTACAGAAGAAGGCGGAGAAAATGTATGGGAAACTAAGGAATCCAGAGAATTCTTCAACACTTATGCAAGAGGAAACTCGGCTCAAAGACAAATTTTGTTGATCCAAATGAGACGATTGAGTCATCCATACACGGTAGACGTGGAGAAACCAATAAAAGGAAAGCCTATTGGTATACCACCGACCAAATTGGCTAGGAAAAAAGAGAGAAATTTTTTAAAACAAGCAAGTCAACGTAAGAAGGAGCGTGGGGATAGTAAGAAAAGAGATCCATGTGCTCTTGAGATATCCGAAGCAAGGTATGATGAAGAACCGTCTCCTCCGAAAAGAGGAAGTCCTAAGAAGGAAGCTAGTACATAAAGTCCACAACTTTAAGATGAAAATTCCCAAGCTATTCCTAATGCTCATAAGATACCGGTCGCAAAGAAGAGAGGTAGGCCAAAGAAAGAGCCTAGTACATCAACTCCGCAGCAACAAGATGAGAATTCACAAGTTATCCCCAATATCGAGGAAGTAACGAGTCCAAATAAAAGAGGTAGGCCGAAGAAAGAGGTTAGTATATCAATTCCGTAACTTGTTTAGATAAGGTTCAACCATCTTCATATTATTATGATGATGAGGATACTTTTGATGAAGAATTTTAAATCCTTAGTCATAATGACGAGGAAATTTTTGCACCATTTGAGCCTCATTCTGATAGCGTTGTGTCTAGTTTAAATCCTAATAATTTTGATAATTATTTACATATCCAGGAGGAAAAGGATTTAACTAGAGATACCATTGTTATAGACAGTGAAATATATCCTTGTTATTATGAAGACGATGATGGTTTAGATGGATGAGTTTATACTGAGACTAGCGTTTTAGAGTCTAACGATTCAGGATCAATAGTCTCAAACGAAGGTGATAGACTCATAGAGAATTTAAAGATGAGTAAAGGTACCACACCTGATTAAAACCTAGAAGAATTCATTGACCATTTCGCTAAATCAGATAATTTAGAAATTAAGAAAATTGTAACCAGTATGTCCAAGGACATTGACCACTATAAGTTTGGGGGTGAATATTATTCTCCCCGCGGTACCCCTTTGACTCTTATAAAGGTCTCTCACTTGGGACTTGATATATGTGCCTCTACCATTTTACGTGGTTATCTTCATAAACGTTTTCCCGAACCTGATTTTGTCCAGAATGAAATTCAGTCGTCAGAAACCCATCCTCTGGTTGATGTGGTTTACCCGGACCATAATACTGTAATTGATTTTGTTTTCACACCAAATACTTTACTTTAAAATGTGGGAACATATGATTTTCAAATGTGTCAATTGATAAATTATTGAACTAAACTTGATTATTTTAGAAAAATTGAATCGACACATTTTTCTAAGAATGACCACCAATTTTGTATATTCCCTTATGGTCAACTGAGTGATTCAAATTCAATTGACTTCAAGGATCCAAAGTTATTCGGATTATTATTATCTAATTCGTAAATTGTGACTAATCCTTTCTTGGTCTGGTTGAAACCCATGTGCTTTTGGTACACGGTGCTGGTAATATCATTTCATATCTATTTTACCTTGTTCATCATTTCTCTTTGTTCATGTTTCATTCATTTATCTTTAGAACATCGAGGACTATGTTCAAGTTAAGTTTGGGGGCAAGGGAGAAAATTTTAAAAAATTTAGTAACTTGTGAACAATTAAGGATGACAGTAACCATCCTAAGTAGATGGAAACAAATTTCTTGGATGTAGGAGTTGAGGGACCCATCTAAATGGTATATTCATAAAAGGACAGAGCTCAGGTGTTAGAAATAACATGATAGTCGTCATTATATCTCGGATTCGTCACCGTATCACGTTCTGTCTTTATTTTTGTAGCTTTTTGTATTTCTCTAAGTGATTTGGTGGGGAACTAGTATCGCCTTGTTGTCGCCGCTAGGATGAAGTTGAATGATTGAGATCAAGCCCCATTATTTTAATTGAACTTGACCAATAATAAAAAAAAAGACTTGGATAGCAATATATGTGTGTTCTTCCTGTCTCCGTCGCCTAAGCAAGCGTGGAATGCAGGATCCATGTGAACTATCATGTAATCCGATGACAAGGAGCATGCACTTAGATTCAAAAGATCTAATCATTTGTCAGGAAAAAAAATAAAATAAATAAATAAATAAATCGACCGTTGGGGCCCTTGTATATACCAGTTGAGTTGATATTAGAATTAGGATTCAGGCGAGTGGGTTCGTATCTTAATCCATCTTGGCATGATGTTCATAAAGATATTCTGGGAAACATCGTTTAACTTAGTCAATATGCGCACACTTTTATCTCCATATCCATCTTCTTAATCTATTCATGTGATTGTGGTTTGTTAGATTTCGAGTATCGTGGTCCATTGTACGACTTTTTGAGTAGTGCTTTGTTTTC
The DNA here is from genome assembly GCA_023531435.1 of Papaver californicum. Classification (NCBI taxonomy): domain Eukaryota; kingdom Viridiplantae; phylum Streptophyta; class Magnoliopsida; order Ranunculales; family Papaveraceae; genus Papaver; species Papaver californicum. The sequence continues at coordinate 1,249,704 of JAJJMC010015296.1, forward strand.
TTATTATATGAATTTTAATAAGCTTGAGTAAAAACTCGTGTACAACAATTGGATTCAAAACAGGGTAATTCCTCTCATAGCCAAAGAATTTAGTATGCCAACTAAATAGCTTGTTTAGTGTTTATCCTTAATCGTTCACAGGTGACTAGGAGTTGGAGTAAAGGTTTTGTGAGTATACCTCTTGTAAACCCTCACGAGACAAAACTCGTCCACTAAAGCCACTTGGGAGTTTAAAGGCTTGTTACACATGCTAAATGTAGTCGCGATTCTTGCAAAAGTGAGTTAGGATTTTTATTTTTAGATTAGTTTTCATTTTTAGTTTTGCTCGAGGACTATCAAAATATAAGTTTGGGGGTATTTGATAAAAACATTTTTGTGTCCTTTTCGATCTCATATTTATGTTGGTATTACTCGATTTTTATACTAATATAATTGTTTTCCTATGTTTTTAGGTTTTTTGGAGAAATAAACAATGGTAGAAAAATCAGCTCAAAAATTTATAAAGGCACCTCAAAAAATTTTAGGATTTGGGACATGATTTGGAAACATAAAGACCAACAAAATCTCACATCAAACATTAATTCTCGAAGAGAATATCTTTCGGCAGTTTTGGTTTGAAAATGAATATTTTGTGAAGTAAAAAAAAGGGAGATAATATCTCCTTAAGATGTATATCAATATTCTCGAGTTGTGACCTGTCCAAAAGAAGAATAAAAATATGTATCGAGGGAAAGAATTTTGCTCGAGGAGAATGAAATAATTCCGAGAATTTTTCAAAGAGAAATTTTTAGAAGATATGGGAGTTTATTTTCTAGTTCAGGAGAGTAGTGGTTTAGTTTAGGAGTTTTATTTTTATTTATTTTTCCTTTTCTTTGTTATAATGGAGTAATCTTTCTACTTGAGTTGAAAATAAAACCAATTATATTATATCGTTATTTTTTATAATAAAGTATTCTTTTGGGGTTTAATTGTTTTGTTAATTTCTCTTCTTATTAAGCTTTGTTCTTATTAGTTTTGAATAATTCTCGGCTATTGTCATTTTACAAGTGAGGAAAATTAAATTATTTTGGTTTACAACAAAAGTTGTTAGTATTAGTTTTACCCGTTATATTTTCCGAGATGTACCAGTTTGGTCTGATAATCTTGAGTTATAGCATGAATATTTGTTAAAAATTGCCTGAGAATTTTACATGATTTAATTGGTGGAATCCAAAGCCCTAGTTTTCTCTTAATAGTTTATTTATTCCTTGTAGTAATTTTGATTATTTTCTCAATTCATTTGTTTTTATCTTTTGGCATAATATTTATTAGAAATTAAAAGATAACAATATTTTAGTCTATGTGGATGACCCGTATTTTGTATAGTATCTCATCGATAGTCCTACACTTGCGGTCTACAATTAAAATATCTCATCATATTCCTCCAATGTTTATGAATTAGTTTTGGTGTGTAGGATACGACTGTTTGGATGAGCTTGAACTACACTCATCAAATTGATGCGAGAAAATAGAATTTGGAGGATATGAAACACTACACGTTTGGTGGTACCCTACTTGCCTCATTACACAAAAAGGATTGTACATGACAAATCCTCCTAGGTGAAACAACGATCAGTTGTAAAAGACAACATCATTATCCCTTTGGATGTAATGGTGTACTTCCCTATCCTCCTTGTAAGGATCTAAAACTATCTTATCGACCATTATCGCATCCACTGCCAATCTCATTTCTATCAATCATTTATTGTTACCTGGTTTTGGACCCCCTTTGAACTGGTATCTAAGAGCTCTAGGCCGCTCTAGCTGTGGCTTCCAATCAGGATTGATAGTCAAATATTGCTTATCCTTGAACAATGTTGGGAAGTTTTCATACTCCCATACCTATGTCAAGATAATAGAGTTTATAAGAATTAACATGATGAAAGTATACTTGAAAAGAAAAAAAAACAACGATTAAATTGTTTCAAGCTTACCTGGAGGAGAGTCATATTCCCGATAAAGTCTCTGCATGTTTCCTTAGAGGTCTTCCACATCTTACTCAATAAATGTGTAACCACTGCAATGCCCTACGAGCAGTTGGGGACCTAATCCAAAGGATGCAACAATTGAAGAAAGTTGGTATTCACCCGGTTTCCACTAGTGTCAGGGAAGATCCTCGTGCCCAAGATATACAACATATAGGAAGTTGTTGTACGGATAATATCTTCGGGACCCAATGTTCCATTATCTTCTCTCTCCGGTGTCCCACCAAAGGTTTCCTTGAGCATCTTGAGTTTGAAAGTCTTGGTAGTCTTGAAGTGTCGACGTACCAACCGAACAACTCCTTGGTTAGAACATGTAAATGCTCTCATCCCAAGTCCTTGGTGTAATTTCCTTATGTAACAGCTGTACCTCGCACCGTAAAACCTAGAATTTGTTGAGCATCATCGGGGGTCGCAGTCATCTCGCCAAAGGGAAAATGCATGGTATCGATTTCTCTATACAACCGCTCCAAAAAACAATTCACCATGACAGCATCATAATTCTCATAACTAAAAATTATAAAATAAAGACCGGAATGTTCAACTAAGTCTTTAACACCCTGACATTCCTTATCCAAATTCCAAACAGGCGTCGATTAGTGTCTGCATACACGCACCGCATCCTTGTGATCCTACAAAAAGAACACAATCATAAATAAACGATCATAAATCCTTTGATCCTTAAAAGAAAACATAAGGTGATTCATCTTACATATGTTGAATAGATTCTATGAGCCCAAGAGTCTTTGTAACCGAATAACAAATCTTTCTCTAGTGGTTCACCCCATAGTTTGTCATCTTCACGAGCAGGTAGCATATCTTCAGAATCAGGAATATGAGTTTTTTTATCTTTCGTTTCTTCTTCTTCAACTCACACCTCAACCGCTTTCGTTTTCCATTTCCCTTTTATTTTTGGAGGCAGAACTACATCAGGTACATCATCTTCCTCCTCATCATCATCAACCACTTTCCTTTTCCCTTTCCTTTTTGGAGGCGGTAGTACATCACGTACATCATCTTCCTCATCATCATCTTGGGTACCAAGCAACTCTGCTTCAGTAGGTTCCCGGATTATTAATTTACTCTGGTCCCTTGGGACATGGTCAGTGTCTCTATTTTAAGTACCCAAACGTTTACGGGAATTGCGAGGAGGAATAAAATCAGGACATGCAAGAGGATTGTTCTTTGTTGAAGCGCCAACTTCCTTGGTAATCTTTTTAGATGATTTCTTAGGAGCAAAAGGTTCCTTTTCCTTTCTTGTGGATGTATTACCTTTTGATATAACAATCCATCAAAAAGAAACTAATTAAGCATTTTATATTTCATAAAGCTAGTCAGTCGATATTGAAGTAACACAAGTCGGAATAGAATAAACCACATTCGGCACTGATTCTTTACAAATCGAGCATGCCGACTAAGAAAATAATTACATTCACTTTCAGTCGATATAAAATAGGAAGCATATAAACCATACTGACTGAATATGTAGTTCTTTTACACATAGTTATCTCAGTCGGTATAGATCTTTTACAAATCGACCATGCCAACTGAGTAGTTTTTTCATACATAGTTTTAAAAGAGTTCAGTCGGCATTGTAATAAAAATTATAAACAATACCGACAAAAGACATGCAAAAGTTCACTGATCTATTCTTATGTCAGTCGGTATGGTCATGAAACTTAAATTTTACTAAATCAATACCGACAGTTGACATGCAATTTTTTTTTTGAAATATAATTGTGTTGCGGTGTGGTATTCAAACTAAAAATTCAACAAATCAGTGCCGGCAGTATCAGTCGGTATTTCTTCATCTAAAAAGCTATGCCGACAGACACTATCAAACTACAATTAAAGATCTGATTTTTCAATTCTAACCTATTTTAACAAGTTCAAATCAACAAAACTAAATAAAATAATGATAACCACTTACTTTCTCATTGAAGTCATTTGATTATCCTCCTCTTCTTCTTCTTCCACTTGAGTTACAATGGATGCTAACTTATCTTTAAGATTTTGTTGCGCTTTTATTTGAGCCACCGCAACGATTACGGGATTAGGTTTAGATCTAGCATATTGTTTCGCTCTAGCTATGTTCTATTTATAAGAATCGAGAATTTTTTTTAAATTAATCGACGATGAATATTAAACGGTTATGAGAAATTATGGAGGTTTTAATGGAGTGAGAGAACGAGGAAAAGAAGGTGGAGAGAACACTAGAAATAATAAAACTCTTTTTTATAACTAAAATTGGGGGATAATTATTTAGGTATAGTTATTAAGATTAGGGATAAAAGGTATCATAGTAAATCACCACTACCAAAATTTTGAAGAAAAAAAAATTAGCAAAATTTCTAGATTTGATTGATCAAAAGTATCCCCTAATTTATAGGGATATTCTTCAATTAAATGTTCATATAAAAATCTATTACTTATCTATTTCCACAATTAATTTTTTAAAACTTACTTGCAACAAGTTTTCTAACTTCCGTCCAAAAAAAAAATCCGTAAAAAAAAACAAGTTTTTTTAACTTATTTCTCACTGTAATCTTTTGGATCAATTATCGGTAAGAATAGAATATTGATCAACTTTAAATTTGAGTCCAAAAGTCAAACACACCAGGCAATTTACCATTTTTGCTAGCAAAAATATAATTATCTGACTAAAATCACAAATATTGAATCATGTTGGAAATGAGTATAATGTTCTATTGATTGTTAAATCGATGGATTGTTCATCGATTATTCTTAAAGAGCCGCAAGAGTGGAGGTAAAAAATTAATATAAGGATAGCAACCTAAAAATAGATGTTCCAGAGTGTAATTAAAAGTCACCAACTATATCACAAATTAAAACAACCATGGTAAATTATCTGGTATGTCTGGAAACAAAGATATAATAGTATTTCTATACCTCTTACTATTAAAATCTCAGTCAAAACAAAAATAAATAAAAACTTCATTTGAACAAATCTCTCTAAACTATTCTTTAGGTTAATTTAGCCCAACAAAAATAATAAACAATCTCACTCTCAATCTATATTTTTTCTTCTCACCATCAACACTACAAGTACTAATTCAACACCACCAACCACCACCAGCACCACCAACATCCAGCGACACCACCACCAGCAACAACACAACCACCAACCACTAACTAGCAGCACCACCAACCACCACCACCAACGAGTAGCACCAACCACCACCACCAATGAGCACCACCAACCACCATCAGTAGCAACCAGAACCAAATCCAACCACCACCAGAACCACCACCAACGAGCACCTCCAACCAGTACCTTCACCAACCGACACAACTACCAACGACCACCACCACCAATACCCAGCACCACTTACCATCACCAACTAGCAACACCAGCAACATTGGTTTCAACGATAAAAATTAGGCAGAAAAATGATGAAACCAAATTTAGTTTCAACATAAACGTATTGTTTCACCACTAAACTTTGGTTTCACGATAAAAAATAGGCAAAAATCAGATGAAACCAAATTTGGTTTCAACAAAACTTACTGCTTTCACCAACACAAAAATTGGTTTCAACGTTGTTTAGTTTTGTAAAATTTGATGAAACCAAATTTGGTTTCATCATTTTTCTAACATTTCACCAACACGAACATTGGTTTCAACGTTGTTTAGTTTTTGTAAAATTTGATGAAACCAAATTTGGTTTCATCATTTTTCTGACATTTCACCAACACAAAAATTAGTTTCAACGTTGTTTACTTTTTGTAAAATTTGATGAAACCAAATTCGGTTTCATCATTTTGCTGACATTTCACCAACACAGAACCCTAATTTCGACAATGATGATGTATCATGATTTTTTGATGATGATTTTCGACGATGATGATATGGAGGTATTGGTGATGTTTGTAGAGGATAGAAGGAGGAGGAGGAGGAGGTGTTGTTGGTGGCGGATCTGGACATGCAATGGTATGGGAGAAAAAAATAAGGTGAAGGATGCGAATATGGAGGAGGAGGTGTTGTTGATGTTAAATCTAGGACATATAAAGAGACGGAGGTGCTGGTGATGTTGGAGGAGGAGACGGAGGTGCTATTAGTGGCGGATATGGGTGGCGAAGGTACTTTTGGTGAACATAAAAGTAAAATAAAAATAGAATGAGGTGTTGGTGGAGGAGACGGAGGTGCGGTTGCTGCCGACCTGTCTTTTCTCATTGGTTTGGAGGCGGCAGAGCTACTGTTGATGGTGGTGATGGTGGTGGGAGGAGGAGGCAGAAGAAAGGAGAGAAAAAGAAAAAGAAACTGATGAAAATGAAAGAAAGGGAAGAACTACCATTTTAAAAAGTAATAAAAACTAAATTTAAACATTATAAATGGAAATGGGGTTTTTGTCTCATTTTTATTTCAAATGGTTTTTATTTATAAATAACAATTTGGAAGGATTTTTGTATGCTAAGTATGGTCATCTTGGTTTTTTTTCACTTGTTATGTTATTTTCGAGGATCAACAATGGAATCCCATGTTAACCTCCTTGGTCATCTAAAGACACATTTTGGTTTAGAGTAAATCATGCCTAACCAGAGATTGTACAAGGCACTAAACATAATATTTCTCAGTTGAAAGATCCAATTCGATTGTGGAACAACTTGAACTGAACTAATTGAAAATATTAATATGGATGTCTCTTGAGATCGAAGTTCATCAATTCTAGTTTCACATTAATAATTCAAAAGCATGCAGGTAACTTTGTAGCTGCCAGAGAAGGACCTTCCAACTTTACCACTCCAGAGGAAGCATGTAATAGTTTCGAAATAAATAAGGTAGTGAATTTTCCCCAGAAAGTATTACACGGTTTTTCATAAATTCTTCTCTACGCTTTTTAGGAATAAAAGGGTTTTATTTATAGAGTCTGACATCCATGAGATGGCGAACACGTGTGTTTCTTGTCTTTCCCTGCAAGCTTACGTACTTTACCCGTACACATGTCTATGGAGAAAATCATACTTAATATGAGGCTTTCCATATTAAGGGGAAACCCTTGGTTGTTACTGACAACACGTACAATTAGTCCGATGGGTCATGGTTGGGACTTCAAAGTTCGCTAGCATCTATGTTAAGTGTGCCCGTCGATAATCTCATGCAATCCGCTGGTCATATGGCGCAGAGTGGACTTTGTTATTTGGCGTTATTGAGGTATTTATATTAAGTCCACTGTCTGTTTGGTAAGACGTTTATCCTTTCCAACATCCGTCGCTAGTTCAATCCTCTTTAATTCCCGTCTGGGATATTTATGTCGTATAATGACGTCGAACCCGTGAATTATTTCCAAGTCCCCCGGTCGGTAACTAGGGATTGATATTGAAACCATTCTGCGGTGGGTCGTAAGTCTTTAGTAGGGTTTAAATCAGTATGGTGGTTACCTCACATCTTAAATGCCAACCTTTCTGATAGCTTTTTAGGCATCTGTAACTCTTGGATTTCAAAGCTTCATATATCTATCAATTTTGAAACAACTTTAACAAATGGTTTTTCTTAAATGTAGCCCCTACGATTATTAACTATAACCCATAAGACTTTGGTCAACCATATGACCATATTTTTTGGTTTGACTAGTTTTGTTTATTAAAAACATTTAGTTGGGGATACCCTTATAAATTAGGGGATACTTTGGGTTAAATGGAGTTAGGTATGTTGATAAGGGGTATTTAAAAAGATTAACAAGGCTAAATTACCGTTTTAATGTCGGCATGGTTTTTATCCATGAAGACCATGCCGACATTTTCTAATTCCCAAAACTACTTTACAATCTTAAATCATCCATTGTCTATCTTTGACCGAACTCAATACATCATAACTATTTTTTTTTTTTTTTGAGAAAAGATAAAAGATGCACACGTGGGTTATGACTCAAAATTGGATAAATAGTTTTATTAATTTAGCGGAAGATACTAGGTTTCTTTGACGTACTTAAGTTTTAATATTTAACGTATTGAAACTCAGACATTTCTTATAGAATCGGCATAATATGTTAAGTTCATCATGATGAAAACCGTGTCGACTCTCTTTTTATCTGAAACAGTCGGATTTGATAAGTTGTGTTGTCGGCATTGAGAACCGTCGACATTGATAATTCTGCCGCAGTCGACATGGTCTTCAAATTTTTTATTTTTTCTTTGCAAAAATCATTAATAGTCGGCATTGTCTTAAATTTACGACCATGCCGACCGTTTACAATAGGCATGCATATTGGATAAAGATCATGCCGATTCTGGGTAATCTTTTTGTTTTTCTAATGATTTTTTTTCGATTTTTTTTTGTTTTAATAATTTTGATCATTGAAAAAACTAACCCTAATCTATAAATTTTGATCTAACTACTAAAACTATATTAACTACATTGATTATTTATTAATAACATCTAATTAACTAACAACTAACTAATCAAGGGTGATTTAGGTATTACGAAAAAACTATGGATAAAGGGTTCTTAGAAATACTTTAAAATATCCCTATCTTTTTTTATTTGGTATCCTCCAATTTGTGAAGGGATCCCCTAATTAAATGTTCTTTATTAAATATAACACATGAGTTAATATTGTTCGTTTATGATAAAAAGGTTTGTTATTGAGTTAAGTCGGATCATCTTCAGTATCGTTTTCGTTAATGTCGATTGGTTTGATGAGTGATGATAACATAAAATTCAATTGATTTGGTTCTAATTTTCATGATGATTATGGTGGTAAGTATACATGGGAAGGTCCATATAATCTAGTATATGATTGATTTCAGTGGTTTAAGATCGTACCAGCAGCTATTGATGATGGCGATCCAAATAATATTGATGAAAAATAGAAGATTTTGCGAGGTGATAGTAATGTTATTGATGCTGATAAAGGGTTTTATTGTTGGTTAAGTTGATATTGCTAATACTGTTAATGATACTCCTGGTGATCTTTTGAACAAGAAATGAAGGGAGAAGAAGAGTGAGTTTCAAGGAGTGAATCGATGTCATAGTTTGTCCTTTCATGTTGTTATTGTCGCAGTACTGACAATCTCACTTGGGTTGAGTGATTGTTTTTAAAAACTGAAAATAAAATCTAGGGTTTATAGTTAAAACGGGTTATATTTTCAAAATCAGTTAGAATAGGTGAATCAACTCAGTTAATATATGTGGATCAGTTATATTTCAACTCAACTCACCTGACTAGCTATGGATCACTGCTAACTCACTAAACATATTTTGGGTTATGATTTGGGTTATGGTTAATAGATTGAAAAAAAATTTGTGGGTTATAAATAACATGGATTAGGGTTAATAAAAGTATGGACTATATTTAAGGGAAACCTAACAGAAATGTGGTTTATTTGGAAGAAAAGATGCGTAAGGGTTTTTCAAGGGAAACACAATTTTCCAACACACATGGCTTTAGATATTCAAAGATATCTCAAATATTAAACTAAAACAAATACCAACAACAATCAAATTCCTTCACCACCCAAGAACAAAAAGAATACATGGCTTCAACTAGACGTAGGAATCTTAAGAAAAATGATGATGCATCATGGGTTTCTAAGGGTTCCCCTTCTAGTTATGCACTAATCCTCAGATATGATGCAGGTAACTTTGGAAGAGCCATAGCGGGACCATATATAGCGGACAATCCAGAAGAAGCATAAGTTTTGGGACTCCTACATAAAACACTATGGGCTAAGGAGGAGGAGATGAATAACTTTAGTATTGAAGGAGATTGTAGAAAACTAATCGATGTTTTGAATGAGAAGAATGTAACTATCTCCTGACAAAATATGACCATTTTGGAAGAAACATAAAAGAAAGTTGATTGTTGTCAGAATTTCTTAGGTTTTACTTTTTACATAGAACATGTAATGAAGTAGCGGATATTCTGGCAAAAAAAATAACAAAACATCAGACATATACTCTGAATTGGGAGGGAGTCCCTCCTCTTTGCATTAGGCAAAAACTTGAAATAGATAAATCTAATATTATAAGCAGAAATCCATGTTCTCCACATTAGGTAGCTCTGCTATTTATGTAACGGACTTTGCTATCAGTCTAAATTGGTATTTTAACAAAATTTTCTAATTTACAAAATAATAAATAATAAAAATAAATAGATAGCTCTATGTACCAAACTTTTTTAGCCAGTTAGCCACTGTACTAATATTGCAAAGTCACTCAGAGACCGCTTCTGCAATCTCTTATACCAAATCTGTCTTGCCTCTTACCAAAAGAAGAAAAAAATCAATAAAAATCTAATAAACCCTGAACAAAAAAAAGAAGAAGTAGCCGTTGCCCGTTGGCTTAAAAAATAAATAGGGGGGAAGAGCAAAGATGTATAGGCAAGCGTGTGTACCTAAGTTAGTGTGTCTAATAAATGAGAGAATTAAGTTTCTTCGTAGAAAACCAAACTACAAGAAATGAATAAGGCAAAATTTTGATCTACAAACAAACGCATAACGTATGGGTATAAAAATGCAGAATTCAAAACATAATTTTTAATATTTCCGTTGCTCTTACGGTACATAAAGAAAATTAATATGATATGATCTGATGTATCATATGTGGGTACGCATTCCAGTAACCATTACAACTGCTGCTGCTGGTTCTTAATTGGCAGCCCCCAAGGGGGCCTATTCTTTTACCCTCTCTTCTCACTCATTGTCGGTGAGAGTCTGTTTCAATGTGTTTTCATGGTGGCCACTCGTGTAACTTGTAGTCTTTAACTTTGAGTAGATAAAGTGATTGTGATATTACTAGTAACAACAAACAAAATACGGATATGTTACTTTTCTTTTTTGACTTTTCTTTTTATCAATTTGTGGGAAAATGGAGTGTTAAAGAAAGAAAAATGTTTGATCAGTAAATAATTAACTTTGTTGAAAATTAAAGAGATTAACTTTATTGAGAAAGAGATTACTGGTACATTGGAGCCTTGGACTTGTAACAGAATATAAAAAAGGAAAATAAGAAAACTAGCTAAGCGGCATACTTGTTGCAACCCACCACCATGTACAAACAATACAAGTTTACTCCAATGTGTATTTTCAACTGTTTTTTATCCTTTTCCTCTTTGTCACCGTTGAAAGTAAACTCAAAGTCATAGCAGACTTTGTGTTGTAGCAAGTCCTTCCTAATTAATTCTCATATATATATATATATATATATATATATATATATATACCAACGAAAAACACTGCATGTGATATCCTTTTAATACCCATACAGTTTAAAGAATTGAACGCTAGGTAATTTAATTTTTAAAAAATACGTCTAATTATTCGTCTAATTATTTATATCGAACAGGATAAATTAATTCTGTGTAATTAAGATTTTTGATTTTTAGGAATCTGATTTCCTTTAAAATAATAGATTGTTATTGCACTAGTCCAATAGTGCAATGAAATTAAATTCTGAAGTAAGAACAAAAATAATGGAATTACCTTAACCAAACGCTAATTTGTTGGATTTGAATTCTATTCTTTGGAATTCAATTCCAAAAATTAGATTACCCTATAATTAAATTTTTAGGATTTCAATTCTTCCAAGAACGGGATGTTGGTGTTTTGTGGAACTAAGGACTTGTTTAATCCAATGAGCATTCAAAATTTTTATGGTTATTCATACCGGCTAAAATTTATGGCCTAATTTATGGAAAAGGTAATGGTTTTTTCTTTCTTTATCCGACTTTAATTTATTGCTTTTGTTTGTTTTTCATTGTTGGTCGAGTCCGCCATTTAGTTCTATCCTTGTGCTAGAGTTAAGTTGGAGGACCCTTTATTACATCTGGCCTGACGTCCGGTGGGCGATGTTAAGAGTTGTTTTTCGGATTAGTCGAGGGTTGTTTTTCTTCTACTTTTTTTTTAATCAAATTCAAACAACCTTTTTTTAGTTTTTACGAAATAAGGTAGTAGTATGGTTGGGTTATAAAATACACATATATTGTATGCACTGGTTGAAAGTAGCAAAGAAGTGGCCTATGTATGCAGAGGTTAAAATATAAAGATCTTTACAGTTTACTCTTCTGATCATTCAGAAGTGAGAGCAAAGATAGTGAGGTTGGTATATTAGCTAATTTGTCGATTACCACTCCACAGTGAGATGGGAAAATCTAAAAAATGAGTTGGCAAATGGGTATATTATGGGGTTTGCCCATCGAGGCGTTAGTTAAGTCGATCGTCTTTGTTTGAGACGATCGACTCTCATTGGCCCTTGATAGGCCCTTAAATTATAAATATTAAATAAAACAAAACTACTCATTCCTAGGATAATTAGTGGATAATAATCGGCTTAGTACTGGCCATGATCAAGCAAATCCCCAAAGCCTTGGTTTGCTCCTGGTTGAGATCCTTCAGATCCAATGAATTCACAACGCTGAACTGGAGATGCGCCAAAGTCTATGTGTCTTCTGTAATCTTGACTTTGATCTTGTGGACTGCCACAACGAGACCTTGGTTGTGGAGGTTGCACATGATATGGAGATTATTTTTATGTATCTCGCACTATTTCCTCTTGGTGAGAAGGTGTTGCTCCAAAAAGTCCTGCAAGATAGGGGCCGAGGCTTGTGGTCTGCGTCAATGCCCGCAAACGTTCGTTGTACATACACCTTCAACTAATCTTTTAATTCCATCTGATTCATATATTCTATACATTGTTCAACAGTTGTCGTTGTGCCTGTATAAGAATTAGTTCGCTCCATACCTTGCGAGACAATTGGAACTATCTCAGGTTGTCCTTGTAGATTATAGGTCTCGATCTCCCAACTCAATTCTGGCAAATTGGACCCAACCGATGAACAACAAGGTGCAGAAAGTCCTCTTGGGTGGGTTGATGAAGTAGAAGCTTCTGCCGAAGGATAAACGACTAAAGCTGGAACCAATGGTGTGGGTTATGTCGGTACAGGCAAGCCCGAGCTTCGTCTTCCTATTGGGGAAATATCAATCCCATAGATGTTTATAGCATCTACGTTAATTACCTGCTTCGTGATTGATTTGTACTATTGGTCGTATGCATCTTCATCATAAAGTGCACAATAACGATCATACCTTCTCCATCCCCGATTCCTTCGACTTACGTATTTCTTTTCCAGGACGGTTGATGGTGGAATATTTTTAGGAATACCATATGCACCAACCAACTGTCTAGTACATCTCTCCAAAAAAAAATAGACACCAATGTCTCTGATTTGACTGTAGAACAACATGTGTTGTAGTGAATATTGTTTGATCTCATTGGCTACATCAGAATTGAAATCCTCAAAATCCTCATAGGGGTTCCAAATAATGTTGTCTCTCCTTCTAATATCCATTTGGTTTCTCCAAGTATATATATGATCTCGCTCAGTGGTGTTTTGATTCTTTTTTTCCCAGTTATTGGCTTCAAACTTTACCACAATTGGAAAAAAGTTTTTATCAAACACCTTTAGTCTTGGTAGACAAATATTGATATATGTATACCACCACAGCTGAAGTAAACAACGTACGATTAGTTTAACTTTCTATAAATATTTGAAACTTATATAAACTTAACTATTTACCTCAACGATTCCCCAAACACCTTCGATGCTTGGCCCACCCAAGCAGGCGACATCGAGACTGACGTATAACTCGGCCAATATAGCGGACTCCCAATCATAACTGACAGCCTTTTCCAAATCTTGCAATGTTTCTAGCCATCCTGGTAGTACACTACTATCTACGTTGGGGAAAAAACATACACCAATTACCCATAAAATAAAAACCTTTGCAATTTCTATTACGTGGGTTTCCCCCTCTGGATTTTCTCCTACAACCCCTTTGTATAATGGTTTTGTTATAAATGCCTTTAAACCGACGTTAGGAATCCCCATACCTCTTAGTTCGGTATGCTTGCGTCCCGTTACTACTTGAAAATACAAATGAAGTGCCTCTTTATATCGTGCATTTTCCAACCAACTTTGTTGCTCAAATGGAATATTTTTTCCCTGACCAGAAGGTATCTCAAACAGAAAATACAAATATAACGGTGTTATTCCTAAAAAAACATTAGAATTGTTAATTTCATATATAAATCGTACTTTTCGCATAAAATTATAAATCAAAATATATGACGCACCTATTTCGAAGTTATAAAAATGGAACGCGTGTATAGTATGCCACCAACGTTCCAGCATTATTGAAATGAATTTGACCGAATGTCTCTTCGTCTCGATATGGTACAAAGTCCTCCAAGGAAATATATTCACAATAATTTTAGCACTTTTGGGGGAGTTCATCATAAACTAGTTTAATTTCTCCCCAACCACCTCTTGGTTTTTGACCTTTGGCATCTCGGTCTGCTTAGTGAAGATACATGATCTTGACTCGTGGGTGTTTCTCGACTAGAAACTACATTAGGATTCTCTTCATCCGAAGATTCTTGTTGAGTCGGTAGAGGTTGAGTATACCTATTTTTGGGTGGTTTTTTATTTCTATTTCGACTAATATTTTGAGATTGGGACTTTTTTTTTGAAAAAATATTTAGACAAGCGGAATATGAAGAGTTTTTAGAGAAGAAAATTGCATAGAAAATTGGTTTTGGTGTGTGTAGGAAAGAATGATTTTGAGTTGAGTTTATAGGGGATGAAGTTATAGCCGTTGGATTAGAGCCGTTGGGATATGACCATTGTCGAGGCATTAAGAGCCGCTCGGCCTATGTTGCGCCGAGGATTGGTGCAAATCCTCGGTGCAACATAGGCCGAGCGGTTTTTTTTTGCCTCGATCGACTTATATTGCTCCTTTTAGCCTATTTCCCACTGTCCAAAACCGAGTTTGCTCATCCACCTGGATTAGTATTTTAGCAAATTTGCCAATACCTACTGGAATTGCTCTGATAAGCTAATAATAGGTCGTTCAAAGAAGCCATGTGAGTTGGGTAGCTCTTTGGCTAAGATGGGTTTCTTGAATTGTTGTCTATTCATCTAATTTTATGATTAAAATGTATGCATTCATTCTAACAGATGCATTGCTCGAGATCAGTTAAGAAGACCATGTACATTGATTAAAATGTATGCATTCATTCTAACAGATGCATTGCACGAGATCAGTTAAGAAGACCATGTACATTGTAGACTTTGTGGTTAGCTCTCAGTTAAGAGACTAGTTTTGGGTAAGGGACTATAACCTTATCTAAAATCAGTTATACTATAACATATCTCAATGATTGCTTCTGAGAAAAGAGGGATATCAAAAGAAACACGCAATTGATGAGGTAGAAGAATCTCACAGCCCAACAGAAAAAACAGAGGGGATTGCTTTGGCTATACAATGCGAATTTGCTACCATACATGATGATTGAGGAGTCAACAAAACATAACACAAAAGAAATTCGGTTGAGACAAATAACTCAAAAATAAGATCTCTATCACCACAGCTGCCCACACTAATCACGGCAAAAATCGAGCCCGAACACAGTCAAAGGATATTATCTCTTTATAATATTTATTATTCCCCTTATCATTATCATCGAATCAAACCCAGCTATAAACGGTAATCCATTGTCTCTAACATAACAATTGGCTCTTTAATGACTACCCAGTTCAAGAGGTAAAAAAAATCACAGATCGAAATCCATTACAAAATGACCGGTTAACATAGATGCATGATAATGAGAACCATTTTCTGAACCCTGACAATGATGTATTGCTAGTATAAAAGAAAAACTGAAATCAAACATACTCACTTCTATATATCATTAAAATATGTCCGACAGCAAATAAAGAGACAAAAAAAAAAGGCAGCAAAATTGAAAATTGAACAGACAATCAACCTCCCTAACACAATATATATCTCCACCAATGCTTTCAGATTCTACAAGGAAGGCTAAAAAAATAGAAGAAAATAGTGACAAGGACAGAATATAAGAAGCCTACAAGAATAAGATATTGGAGAAACCATTAACAATTTTATCTTGGTAAACTGTTCTTTAATATATGCCTCATTTTGATTTTGACAAAAAATCATGTCCACCTCTATCAACCCATCTGCAACAGCGGATCCCTTGATGGCCTTAACTAATCCTCACTCAAAGAACTAACCTGTCATGACAAGAAACCAATATTGGAGTTTAAAGAAAGAACCAACAGGAATCAAGATATCAAGAATCTATCTTTTTAGCTGTATCCAATTTCAAATTATCCAATTGCATGAACATTAGTTAGAAATCAAGTGGAACAAACTAGTTCCCCAAAAAAGAAGGCAAATAGAAAAACAAATATATGGTCCAAAAAGAAGGGCTTCACATAGTTGGACCAACCTAAAGTGTGTCCTGGACCACAAAATCAAATTAAGCAGCCACTTGGTGCTGATGATCTAATTAGTTCGGGATGCGGTCATCTCCAGATACTAGACTGAGTAGATAGTTGGTACAACAGCCATGCAATGACTGTTATGCCTTTTCAAATAATGCGTAACTGCATTTCCGGTAACCATCTTCTGATGTAAGAGCCAAACCACTGCCTATCACCTGGCTAGTTTTGCCGAAACCCCAATTCATGATTTTCCACCGCGTCAGATATGGGTTAGCAAAATTGTATGTGTAACCCCTTCCTACACTTCTCGTTATTTATTCTTACTATTATAGCAAATGCTAATATTACAATTATGACTTTCCTTATTCTTATTATTCTTTTTCTCATCCAAATGTATCACTTCTCATGAAAATCTGAAAACCTAAATAATTGCAAATTCAGGACCAAGTCAATGAAAAAGAAGTTCCCATCTATAAGGATTTTTCATAAAACATAATGTTTCCATCATAAACATGGCGAGAAACATAGCACGTGCAGCAAGGAAGATTCAAGAGTACAGTAAGTAAAATCTGACGAACTTGTTCTCGTAATTTGAAAAGGATATACGAAAGAGAAGGGATGACATGTAAAAGAATGTTCTTTTCGCTTACCTTGAGAGAGTTTATAACAGCTGGAACCCGCTGTCTTTGGCTGGACCCTAGTAACGTGGCGCCAGAACTGCATCACAACGACAATAGCAGTTATTAACAAACTTACCATCATCTTCGACGTGTTTGACTCTTCATATTAGATAGGCACCATTTGAAATGTAAAAAGGAGCAGAAACAGAATAAAGAAGTTTTAAGTTTTACTCGTGAGTTGTAAACCAAGAAGCGTGTTAGAAGATTACTATCACGAGTTTAGGCACATAAGGTCTTTTCTGTGATCTCTGAGGCCCGCATCAATACAGACCAGGGTGATTTTCAAGATCTTAAAAAATCTTAGCAGTATGATGTGATGACAGGATGATTAAGAAATCAGATTTAACTAATCACCAGAGACAAAAATTGGATTTTCAGACTTGCCCAACCAATTGCTTTTAGGCTGATGAGGTTCCTTCATTATTCGTACCCCACTCTTCTTCAGCTTCATTACTGTTAACAAGAACAGCGCCGTCTGTAGAATCAGCATCGACCTCAACAGCCTCTTCTTCCTGGGTTCCCTGCTCTTCATGTTCTTCTCCATTCTCTTCTACCTCCTGAGACATAAAAGTGAAACAAATCAGCATCCGATTCCCATCAGGGAAGAAAAGAATAAGAAAATGTAGCATTTTACATAGAGCCCAAGGATACCTCGTGAGCCAAATCACCATTTTCAAGTGGTGCCTCTTCCTCTTCATCAAGTTGCATTGTTTTGAAAGCCTCCATAAGGTTGATATTTGATTTCTCTATGTAGCTTAGATAATCTGCAGCAGGAGGATGAATTCCTCTGCAGAGAAACAACCAAAACAGTTAGCAATGACTGCAGTGCAGAGTGAATTTGACAATAATATATCTCCAGAAATAATGACCCTTATTAGCCAATTTAATTTGAGTAAGAACTGTGAACACATATTTAAAACTGAAAACTGGTACATTGCTTTTTAAGATAATATACTAATTCCCAAAAATCCTACAGGGGTCTGAAGGTTCCAAAATGATCCCCGGCGTAGGAATGCTGGGAGTAGATCATAAAGTCAAATGTATCAGCTTGTCTAGCTATATTACAAAATTATACCATATTTCACTTACTGGATTATGACCAAAAATGACTACTAAGAACTATAAATAGTAACATTAACTGATAATAGTAGAAGACATAGATTATACATACAGAAAAAAGAAACCAAAGGGATACCTTATCTCCGAAATTTTAGATTCCACAGATAGAGCAACCTGCCAATCCTCGAACAAGTTAGGGTACTCCTCAGGGTCAGCTAAGGATTCTGCAGCTTTCTGGTTAACCTGTGAAAAGCCATGGCATGTAAAGAGGAAAGTCAATCCAATCCTTCAGAAGTTGAATGGAAAAAGAAATGCTAATTAGTATAGCAGATAATAAAAGCAAGGTTTTTCAGTTCATGAATTTTATAAAATAGTGAAGGCACGACTTAAGAATTCGTGTACCTACATTCTACCACTTCAAACAAAAACAGATATTAAAGCAAAGAATAAGACTAAGACAATAACGAACCTTATTGAGGTTGTTTCTCCAAAGTGCTACTATCTCTGAGACCTTGCTTGGAAGATAAGACCGTGCCATCAAAGCAGCTTCGGGAATCCGGTTGCTGCAGGAAAAGACACAATCAGAATATAATTCAGCTTAATAATTTTATGTGTTGGCCTTTTAAGCTTTGATCTGAGATCATTCTCAAGTATATCTGGAGAATTTGCATAAAGAGTAGCCATGTAGGAGCGGCTTTAAAAAAGCAGAACGTCACGAAAGCTGGCTGAAAATTACCTATCCACCAACAGTTGGAGACACTCTTCCACTTTTCCCAGCATGAATAAACAAAGGAAAGCAACATTGTTTTTTCCCTGTTCTTTGGCAAGAGATGCAAGTTCTTGTATTCCTTCAGCATCTCCAAGTGAAGAGTATATAAGCAACAAACCACTCAGATCCTTCGCATTTAGTAAGCATTCTTCAGCCATTTCTAACTGTACCATGAAAATTTCCAGTTAACTATACTAAAACACCCAAGGAACATTCAATGAATTTGCATGATTAAAGACTACATAGAGGAAAACAAATCTAGAATAAAAGCATGTTATAAGCGGGAAAGAGGTAGAACGCCAAAAGAGCACAGTGAAACACCTTTCCACTGGACATTGCTAGTTCTCCCAATTGTTTCCATTTGGATTCACCCTTTACTTCTGCGGCTATTGCCTACACCGAAAAAAATACCATCGTCAAACAGGAAAGATATGAAACTTGTGTCAACAGCAACACCGAAGAGAGAAGAGCAAACCAAATGATGAAAGGGTACAGTTATACTAAAAAGAGTTAAGAAATTGAGCAGCGATTTGGAGGTTTATATTTCCTCTTATTCACATGATAATGTATCTTACCTTTGCAACCTCTAATCTTCCTAGCTGTATAGCTAGATCGAATCTATAATTAGGATCTGTAGCCACTTCCAGTGCATCTTCCAACATTTGTCGAGATTCCAAGAAACGAGCCACACTGGAAATATAATCAAACA
Source organism: Papaver californicum (assembly GCA_023531435.1). Lineage (NCBI taxonomy): Eukaryota > Viridiplantae > Streptophyta > Magnoliopsida > Ranunculales > Papaveraceae > Papaver > Papaver californicum. Next base: position 1,269,206 of record JAJJMC010015296.1, read on the forward strand.
TAAGAAGAAAATATCATAACCAAGGAATTTGCAGAAGCAAAGCTGCAAAATCTGAATTATGGTTCTATAAGTGCACAATATGCAATTAGGCAATTACATAATCTGCATCAAAATCAGCATCAAGTTTCATCATGCTAATGTAAGTTAGTCATTGAAATAAGATCTTTCTAAGGGTTGTGTCAAACTATCGCAAAAATTCTACTCCACACTTTTTTGAGCTACTATTTATATTGCATATTTGAACTGTACTTCAATTTTTTTCTGACAAATAAAAAACAATGCAAATCAACTGAATGGCATTTCAGTTTGAACATTCATCTTGGTCAGGGTTTGAAACACTGAGTACACTGTCTGAGACCAACCGCGAATACAAAGAGAATATTTAAAACTGAATATGTAAGAACTTCCGCTCTCTCTGTCCGAACTGTTGGAGCTCAGAAGAGGCGAAAGTCTAGAAACACATGTAATGCAACAAATGAAGATATTTGTCACCAACAGCAACTTAATGTAGAAAAGTTCAAGTAAAAAGGCTTGAAAAAGAACTAGGCGACTATTGTCAGATAAAGCACATATATTGCGATTGATAAAACAGGTAAATAAGCACACCTATTAAGATGCTCCCTAGGAATTGAGGGTAAAACTTCACTTGCCCTCTCCAAATCTCCACGCATCACAAGAGTCTTGTACTCAATCAAGCTTAGAAGTAATGTGTATCCAATAACACTGTATGGCAAAAAGTTAACCACTGAGATTGCTATAGATAATGACAACGATAAGAACATGCCACAAAAAACAAGTTGACTCACTTGAACTCCTTATCTATTAGATATACACGACTTTGGTTTGCAAGATATCCCAACAAATACATTGGCCGGTCCAGATGAAACATAGTTGTTACCTGAAATTGGCAACAAGCGTTCAAATAGATATGCATCATCCGGGAAGGACCCTATTAAGTTGTTGCAAACGGTATTAGCTTATCCAGCTTACCTCACCACCAACACAGTAGTTAAGTCGCCATGAAGAGTTATTGTAAATAAAACAGTCTCCAACCCATAACCCTGTTCGAACTCGCTCATTCACTTCATTGAGAAGCTCAAAAGCATCTTCAACACCCTCGTTGTCAATTGGTGCTCCGCTATCCAAATGAGTTGTAACAGTGTCCCGCTGTCAATGTTAAATAGTTGTTTTAGTACTAAGTAAAATTTAAGATAAAACCTAGTGGTACCTAATATGACGGCATAAATAAATATTTAAAAGAGAGCTAGCAAAATGCCGATTCTTACGTGGTACTTCAGCATGTAAAATGATGTGTCACTAGTAATTGTCACTAGATCACCACTATCAGCCCAATAAAGATTCTGCGATGAACCACATAAGCAAGAAATAATTAATTTGAGACTTCAACCAGAGTGCAGCACCTATTAACCATGCAAGCCTTTTGGTATATAAGTTCTCACTTTGACATTGACATCAATTCTGCGAATCAACCTGCACTCAGCCCAATCATAAAAACATATAAAGTCGTTCGAACACACTGCTAGTAAGGTTCCCCCAAAAATGCGTTCAGCAGAAAAAGTTGGTCTTATGCTTCTCCTTTCCTGAAAAAAGGCAAATCATTAACATTAGCAAAGGTACTTAAATGCGACTACGAAAGTATTATTCCTGTCAGAAGACAAAATATTTGTCATCAGAGGGAATCAAGTAAAAGAAGGATGCAGAATTCTTTTTTTGAATAGCATCACAACATTGGAAATTCCTGACGCAGATGAAGACAGCCAAATTTTTTCAGGAAGGAATACGTATCTATATGAGATAATTTCAGTGAAGAGAAAGTGGAGTTTCTGATGAGATCATATGGCAGTAACAAAGAGAAATAAATATTTGAGAACAAATTTTGCATTTGTCATATCTTCTAGAAGCAGTTTCCTTATCCTACGATCTCAAAGGACATGCACGTACTACTAACTATTGAATGTGCACATTTCGAATCAAAAGCATGACTTCAAGAAAATTATCGTTCTCACACAGGTTCAAGGAGAAATGACTTCAAACCTGGAAAGTTTTACTGAATATCTTAATCCTTGAAGTACTTTCTTTGACAGCATATTCTCCATCAGTTGACCACACAAACTCTAATGCCGATCCAAAGGATCTATTTCTCCATGCCAAAGCGGTATATATTATGTACTCGCCATCCCCACATACAACGACAAACCTCCCATTCGGATTGTGCTTTAAGCTCTAAAACCAACAAAAAATAAAAATCATCAGATCTTACACAGCTGGGGATTGCACAAAATGGATCACAGAGAGAAGCTCAAAAGGATACATCTGTGAATACTTATAATGGACCAAAGATGACAAACTCACTTGAGGGTAAAGATCACAGCTCCCCAACTCTTTTACAGCCAAAGGTAATCGTTCTCCATCAGTGATCTATGTAAAAAAAATCCACCATGTCAGCTTATGCTGTAAAAATAACCTTCCACGATAAGGTTCTAAGTAACACAAACAAAGTTAATAAGTAAGTTGGTGGTTAGACCTCGTAATCTGCTCCAACACTTTTGATATTCACAGTTTGAACCTCATTATGCTTGGCCCATATGATTTTTCCACTACTGTCCATACTAGCAACTGGTACTTCTTTACCAATTTTAATCATAATGGTTCCTTCATCGTATCCAATTACAACCCTGAACATTAAAAGAATAAGCACATAAAGCATTCGGTAGATACCTAACAAGTAACAACATCTAATGCAGAAGTTAATGTGAGGTGAAATGACTAGACGAAGTGCCCTACTCAACTCAACTCTTGATATATTATCAAAAGTAAAGCTTGACCGTGAACTCATTCAACTTACAAGTGACATATAGTTTATTGCCCAATCTAGTCGTTGAGGTGTGTTCGGAGAGCTAAATTCAAAAGCTGACTAGCATTCAACCCATCTTAGAAGTGTTACCAAGTTTATTTCTTATCCAATTAC
>JAJJMC010015296.1:1272594-1307888 GCA_023531435.1 Papaver californicum
TTGAAGTGTGTTCGGAGAGCTAAATTCAAAAGCTGACTAGCTCTCAAACCATCTTAGAAGTGTTGCCAAGTTTATTTCTTCCTCCAAGCAAGTAGGTGGCATGATAAACAAAGAGAGAACGTTTGCAATTTGTGGATAAGGAAGCAAACACATTTCAGCTTCAAGAGTGTTGAAAAACTATTCAGGAAGTCGTGTGATTTAAAGCTTTCATAGTAGTTGTTTGTCAAGTTTTGTGCTTACACTTCCCCTTTATATTAAAAAACTTTTATGAGAAAACCACATTAAAATATCATAAAGTCTGTTTAAAATTGGTATCTCCACATAAGATTTTTACTCAGTAATCAACCATTTCTAATCAGACAAATGCAATTACATCTAGGTTGAGTTGATTCACAAGAAGCCAGTTTCCCGATTATACAATTTGAAGTCTTCTATTGGGTACCATGTGAACCCAATTTGTATACTAACTGTACGAGTTTTAAGAAACACTACACGTGGGTTGTGAACAACATTAGTAAAAAGGAAAAAGGAAAGATCATTTAGCTTACCTCCGCGAACTTTTCATGTATCCAACTGCCCACACTCGCTCAAGACCATAATTCAATGTGTTCTCAAGCCTGCACATAGATGCACATGATAGTTACATCAGCTACTGGGAAGCAACAGAAAAATGGATTCGTCTTATTCGGGGAGGAAGAAAATTATTGATTAATACATGTATAGTCGTCAACATAAAATAGAAATGGGGAACTCGCAGGATATAAAATTTATTCATGTGAAAAAAATTCATTCAAACTTCTATCACCAAAGTAGGCCTACAGATATGTGTTGAAAAATTAGAATTATCCTCCATCTGGATACCAAATGACACACTTCAAAAAGTTGCTTCTCAATGGTGGGTTCAGGATCTCTTGAATGCCCAGTTAACACCATTTCAAAAGTAATTACACCATGCGTCAAGCAAAGACATGAAACACTGAGTGTTCGCACTGGTGTAGAAAATCACCACTAATGCAAAAATTAGTAAAAGAACATGCGCGAATATAAAATGGTAAATGAAACCGGAGGTTTATGAAAGATAAGGAGAAATAAACACTTCCACAAATGCACACAAACATAAATGAAGCAGTGGATTATCAAATAAAACTGAAGGTCTATCTACAACTTAAGACCCATATCACAAAAAATAATATTGAAAATTCTAGTAGGCTGTCCATTTCACTTATCGTCAGACTTAGGGAAGAAACTTAGAAAAGTAGCACCGTTGAAGCTATAGTATTAGTCAACAATCAAAACCTCTTACCTATATGTGGTTGCATGCCATATCCTAACAGTACCATCTTCAGAACCGGTGATTATAATTGGAAGTTCAGGATGGAAACAAACGGCAGAAACATTGTGTGTGTGACCTTCAAGTGTCTGAATGCAACTTTTTGTTTGGTAATCCCACACCTGTTTCAAAAGCAAATTTGCCAGAAAGATTATAGATTGTATGACATAAAGATTTAAGTATTAAGTTATCAGCATAGATACAATTAGATGGAAGACCTTAGCGGTATGATCATCAGAACCAGTGATTAGGTACGGCTTATCACCCCCGGTGTAGTAATCAACACAGTTTACTCCTTTCAAATGGGCATCCAAGGTAAAATTTGGGTCGGGAGAGCCAAGATTCCAAATCTGAATAATCGGTAAGTTCACAACACAATCAATAACAAGTTATCTCGTGATATACAAAGGTAAGACCACCATCACAAAAATGCTGAATTTTGTTTTTGCTGATTAAGTTAATAACAAAATCACCCCATCACCTTTATCGTGCGATCTAGAGAGGCACTCGCGAAAGTGTTGGTGTCTTTTGGATTAAAAGTCACTTGCATGACGTAGTGCGAGTGGCCCTCAAATATTTGAGTACACATCCAACCTTTCTCCCAGTCCCAAAGCTTGATAAGCATGTCATCAGATGATGACAACACATAAGGAAGAGTTGGATGGACAGCCACACATCTGATATAGTCCGTGTGTGCTTCAAATACTTTGACTTTATCCATTGTGTTGTAATTGTATACCCGGATATGCATGTCATCAGCTCCAGCGACAACCCATTGTTTACGTGCAATAAATTTTGCTGAGCGAACTGCAAATAAATGGCATACACTTGAATATGTATTGAAGCTACTGAAGGAATGAGAAGATAAAGACTAAATCGAAGAGATTACCTGGTAATTCTGTGACTTCAAAGGACTTTGTCATAGTCTATAGAGTGATCATAAAATTTATTAGTGTGAACTAAAAGTCTAAAACAAATAAAAAGTGAATACAAGAATATAACAAATTTGCATTTGAGTTAGGGGTGATAAAGAGATGAATAAAAGAAGACAGTACTTCTAGATTGTCAGTAAAAAGCAAACACAAGGCAAAAGAAACATCTGGGTTTATATAAACTTGTCTACACTGCATTTAGAACATTAGTGAACCACTAAAATAGTTTGCCTCAATCATTCAAGAGGATGGAGACTGTGGAAAAGTATGAAGAAGATACAAATGTTTCGACCTCACCTAGTGACCAAATAATCTCATTTTTTTAATGGGATTAAAATTTTCACTAATATGTAAGTGACTCTATGAAAGCCCATTTACAAACTTATTACCTTTTTTTCCTCTCTCTGAAAACATACTTCTTACCTACACTATTGTCGCCACTGTTTATAATAGCCAAGTTCAACAGTATCTCATAAAGAAGGTTATTGTGATCATTGAAAAACAAAAGTGGATATTGTACAGCATCATTTCATGGGATTTATACAGTAACTTCTATAAAAATGCCACAGGAAGGGATTACTTCAAGATACAGAAGAAATTGCATGCTTGAGTTGGATTTGACGATGAGTCTAACATCCTCTTCATCAGTCTTGGGGAATCTCTATGTGTGGCTATACAAGTTTCAAATTTATCATTTTGTGAAAAACAGGAGGAAATATTCATAAGAAAGTACAAGTCTGTTCCCTTTTCAAGTTCATTTTAATGATTAATATTGTTTTCAGATCGCAGAAATTTAATTGTTTTCCCATTCTGAAATAGCTGCCGAGTAGCTTTTCATTTATATCTTTTCTCTCCCCTCCCTTTCTGTTTCGTCAAGCAATCAAGCACTCAAAGCGCTGAATCAGACATATGTCAACGCGTACGCTTCTTTCCTTTTTTTAGCGTGTTATAACAGAAGGCCTAAAAGTTTCTAGAACCGCTATTAAATGGATAGTTTCAAAATCATAGTGGATTCGCAAGTCTTGGTTTAGTTGTTGTGACTTGATGAAATTGAGACTCGAACATCCTAAGACACTCAAACTCTGTTGAAAATAAAGCACCCACACTGCTACATTGTGTCATTACAGTGAGAACTGAAACCATATTGTCAGTATACTGGTAGCCTTCTCCATCTCTCCATCTTATTATTTGTCTTAGTATCTCTACTTGTAGTATCTCTACCTTTAGTCTCGTTTAAGTCTACAGAACGCATTTTTTAATGGGATTTTTCATTAACTATTCTATCTAATAATATATTACGAGCATCAACATAGTGTGACAACAATTTCATCCCAAAAATCTTGAGTACAATAACACAACATGGACTATGGTTTCTAAATTCTTCTTTTAGAAGCTAAAGAACAAAAATCTGCGAAATTCTACTACTCTAGCCTCTAGATCGTACTAAATTATAACAGATTGCAGTATAGACATGAAATGCAAAACATGATCAGTTCCTGACCTGTGATTGGTAATTCCAAATGCAAACGCTTCCGGAATAAAGACTTGCAAGAATCCTGCACAAAAATATGTCCAATAATATCGATCCTAGATCGTACTAAACCATACATTACTAGCTAGAGTTTCCAAATACGAAATCAGTCTTACCATGGTTCTGTAGGATGTAGATCGACAGATTTTACTCTTTCTGATCTTTGTGCGAGTTTTCTCTGAAAATAAACAAATGACTTGGCATCAGCAACACTAAACATCAAAGATCTAAACCTTTTCCAACTAAATTTTCAAAAGTAACGGAACACAATACCTTGATTTCGAGTCTAAGAGGCTGCCCCATAGTAATACCCATGCAAAGAAACAAAACAACACATATCGTTAAATTCACACTGAATTTTTTTTCCAGATCTTAAGCAAATTCAAAACCTGAAAACAATCTAACCACCAAAAAACTAACTACAAAAACACTGATCGAAATCAAATTTCATCAGATCCAATCAATTTTCACAATTCGAATATAACAAAATTCCATAAACCCTACCATTTTTAGTGACGAGAATAAAAAATAGTCTTGATCAATAAGAAGAATTCGAGTACACTAATCAGAAACCTATCAGATCCAATTGAGATGCTGAGAGAGGATCAGAAGAGTAGAGAAACGACTTCGTTGGAATTTCTATTCACAACGAAGAGGGGAAGAGAGAGACTTGAGAGTGTGTGGATTTGTTTCTGTGTGAGAAATGTTTGTGTAGAACACATAAATACGCCCGATAATCTTAGGAGCGAAGGGAAGAAGAGAAAAGAAGGAGATACTTGATTTGATTCATACATTTAATCGCTCGGCTATAAGATCTTCTGGTGATGAGTGTGTGTGGGTCCCAGACATGGGGACTTTACTGGATCCCACAAGAGGAAAAGTAGACGTGATCTTGCCATGTTGAGCTTTAGGGAGGAGAAGGGGCGACGGAATTCATCCTACGCGGCATACAACTGTTGGTCTAATGACGCATCATTCAAATTGGACAAGATTAAGGGTGTATATAGTCAAATTTCTTAATTTTGTTTTTCATTCTAGTGACGGAACTAGAAATGTTACATGGATTGGTTAAGCAGTTTTGTACACGGGCTTAAATTTAACTTTGATATATACAATTCAGACCAAATAGAAATAGATTCTAAAAAAATACTTTATTTTTGTTCCAATAAAAGAGTTATTTTCATTTTTAATAGGACAAACTTCTAAAGATACCCTTTTTATAAAGTTTTTTTGTTTTAATAAGAAGATATATATGTGGTATTAAATTTTTTATTGAAGGTAAATTTGGAAATAAATTTAAAAACTATTCTCTCTCATCTTGTCTTAATAATTGCGCAAATAGGAAAAATAACTTTTTTCCTGAAACGTAGGAGTAATTTATTGGGAGGTTGGGGGAGGCTTCATCTAGGTGAAGCCCGGTTATGTTTCCGTCCCTGTGTCATTCATTCTGTAGTCTAAATCTTCATGTAATCTGACATAACATTCAATGGTTAACATGATTTTCAGATATATCTATCATTTTCCACAAGGAAAACTGGAAAAATGCTATGATGTTACATGACATCCACTATTAATAACTAGACTTGCAAGCCACACACGATGCGCTGCATTTATTAAAAAATAACTGGTAATACAGTAATTATTTTGCAAATTAAATTATCTATATCCCCATAGTTATTTTGTTAGAACATAAAAAGATAAAGATGAAAATAAAATAATCAATATTGTGTAAAAAATAGATTGAATAGATAAAATAAATAACACACGGACTATAAATCCACAAACCTATACCTTCATCTACAAAAACTCCAACTGTTGAAAAGATGCACGAAAACCCCATCAAATATGTCTAAAGTATTCTTGTCCTTTAAATAAATCCATCATAACCTAAAATAACCCAACCTTATAAAAGTCATCAAGTCTAGTTCAGATTTCAATCAGGCCGAGTCAGACCGAGAAACTCCGAGATAATTTTTTTTTTCTTTCTTTCAAACAGTTAAATCCAAAAAGGGTTACAGTCATGCTTCTACATAATCAGTTGAAACAAACCTGAGATCAATATAAATTTACCCCTAATACTAACAACATCGGTTTGGATGACAAAAACTTAATGCATCACCAATAATATTAGTTTCATGCACAATAACTCTACAAATTCAGTTAAAACTACACCTGGTTTCAACATATCACCAATAACATTAGTTTCATGGACAATAACTCTATAAAATCAGTTGAAACCACACTTCGTTTTAATGACATAAACTTGACAAACATATACTTAATGTTCCACCAACAAAATATTGGTTTCAATCATAAAAATTTGACAAAATCGACTGAAACCAAACTTTGTTTCAACATATACTTAACGTGTCACCAACAAAACCTTGGTTTCAAATGTTGTTTCATGTTTTCAAAATCAGTTGAAACCAAATTGAGTTTCAACATAAAAGTCACTACATCACCAACATAAAATATTGGTTTAAATGACAAAATAACTTGACAATATCAGTTGAATCTAAACTTGGTTTCAAGATAAATTGAACATATCACAAACAAAAAACATTGTTTTCGACAATAAAAATTAAAAATAAAAAATAAAATTTATAAAAGCATGAATTTTAGATATTATAAATTCAACTCAAAATCAGGATAATGAGTCGATTATATCCTGCGATTTTAACACTTTCCAATGCTAATATTATTAAAATCATAAGATTTCTCGTAGAATCATTATCTCCATCGCGGCCGTGAAAATACAACTTTTGAAAGGTTACTTCAAGAAAAATCTCACAAAACCAAACTTTTTCTTTATCGTTTATTGAGTTTATTGATAATAACGATAATGTTAATTGTAGTCTTCTTCTTATCAGTGACGATATTTTCCTAATCCATCATCATCGTTCTACCGTTGAAGAAGAATAAAGAAATAAATTGAAGATTTATGGGAATATTATTTAGTTGTGAGGAAGATGGATTCGAGTGAATGAGATTCAAAAGATTTAGATATTTAGTTTGATTCTTGTGAAGAGAAAACTCATATCTCGTACAAATAAAAATAAGAAATACAAATGGGTAGGATGGGTATTCCTAAGAAGCAAAATGGATGTAATTTGTATGTTTTTAAAAAATTTGGGGGTTATATCATTTTTGAGGAATATGGGGTTTTTAGAGGACCTAACTTATAGTTGGTATTTTTGTATAAGAAGTATATGGTCACCTTGATGTTTTATACCAATTTATGTAAAATAAAAGTTAGAATAAAAATCAAGCCCATGTACAAAGTAAATATATGTTACAAATTAATCATATATGCATGTAAGTATTACTACTGATACATTACAAATACACATCACATTAGATTGTTTGTACACTTCCAAGGTAAATAACAACCATACAACAGATGTGCGACATGTTTTGAAGGGAAATTGAGGTAAAATAAATAAAATACAAAGCCTACCCTATTTTAATATAGATAAAGGCAACTCTCCCATGAAATATAAAATGAAGTTGTAATATTTTTGGATCCTTTTTCCCCTGTTTCAATAAATTACTAGGAATCGTTAGATGTGGATGTACCGTGACGGCCGATTGTACTCTTGGAATTTCTAAATTCAATTGAATTCAATTGTTTTTTACAGTATGTTGTTGTAATCTTTAGGAAAAATGGATAGGGAAAGCAAGAGAAAAAGAGATCGAAGAAAAAACATGAGCTTGCTTCTCCTCCGAGCTTGTACCTCTCGAAAGGACAGTAAGAACTTGGGAGCTAAACCCCGTAGGGGTTCGGCAGGCAATCAATCTTCATCAATGAACCAACTCAATTGGAGCATCGAAGAGAACATAATCTTCTTATGATATAGAATTTGATAAAGTTCAAAAGTGAAGAAGCAAGTCATAACAGAGAAAATAAAAGTCATGACGAGGAGTGAAGAACCATCACCATAACAATAAATAAAGATAAATATGCAGCGTCAGAAAGAAAGAAGAAATGAATATATTTTCAAAGCTTGAGATAATGTTAGGATGCGTACCCAATCAATCCATTCATCGGTTATCAGGTGACGGATGAAGAGTTATTATGGGTGTACAAACACAGTTGGGATGCTACGGTCTGTCAACCACGATAAGTATCTCACTTTATGTTATATATATCGTCTACTTTTATTTAAGCTATCATGCAATTTCAAATTTGTCGCGTGATATATTATTTAGGATCACATCGATGTCGTGCGTCTTTTAAAACACCAATCGCCAGTGAGAAAAATGATTTTATGGCCATTGTATGGAGAAGCACCCAAAGTCGTCCAAATCATCAAAGATTCTGGGTTGTTGCATGAAGTAAAAAACTCGGTGGTTGGGTATGACAAACCTCTTATTTCTGCCTTCCTCGAGAGATATTACGCGAAAGCGGATACTCTGCATCTTCCGTTTGGGGTAGTGACAATAACCCCAAATGATATGCAGTTGATAACAGGTCTCAAAGTATGAGGTAAATCCGTGAGAGGGCCCGCCTACATGAGTGAGGTTAGTTGGGAGGAAATCTACAAGTTCACTTTGAGGGTGTTTGGTTGGGATAATAACAAGACCAAGAGAGAGATGCTAGTATTTGAGCAGAAGATAATATTCGATCTCAGGAGCCTAATGGAACAATTATCGGGAACAAAAGAGCTTCATCAAAGAGGTCAGCTGACCGATTACCGTATCAATGCTACAATCACCTTATATATTCTTTATATCTTGGGATTTGTTATCTTCTTCGAAGTTTCCGGTTCTCGGGTGAACGACAACTACATCCAGTTAGTAGAACTATTGAACAAATCCCGCGACTACTCTTGGGGCAGTGCTTGTTTTTCCTTCTTGTTAAACGAGATGAAAAAGTGTACTAGTTAGACATGACCCAAGTCAGAGGGAATGTGGTTCTTCTCCAGGTAATTTAAGGGGTGTAATTATGGTATTTTATTTATCTTACTTTTGTTATTCTCACATATATTCCTACGTCGATACAGGTGTGGATATACTTACACTTCCCAAATTAACCATTACCTGGACCAAACATCAGGTAATTTTATATAATACTGATAATCAATCAGCTAGCTTATAATCAAGTATACCAATCAAATAAAAATTTCAAATAATCAAATAGTTACATACTATTCCTGAGAGAGTATGCTGAATGAAATGGAGAAAGTATATTGAAACGGAGGAGGGAGGAGCTGAAAAATCAAAAACCCTAATTTATAAAAGTAACTGAATAAGGGATTTCAGGGAGAGTTATGTTGGGGAAGAACTAATTTGGAAGGGATTGAACGTAAGAACATGTCTTGACCATTGGATGAAGACTTAAAATGAGGGTGTTTGTACCCTATATAAGATAACCATAATTAAAGCTCGCTAGTCAAGCCTATCCCAAAAGAAAGTTCCAGAAGGTTTCAGATGTCTTGATGCCCAAGTTATTTGCATATGAAGTTTATCTCATAATTAAAGTTTAACATAGACTATATATATATACATAGGTCTGAACCCCAAGGGAGGGATCTCTCTATGATTTCTAATCCGGAGAAAAACCATTGTATCAAATACATCAATATAATATATCTCCCTACGGGGATTCATCCGTGGATGTAGGCATAACTCGCCGAACCACGTTAAATTATTATCTCCATTATTTATTTTTAATTGGTGTTCTTGTCTTATTTCCTATCATCATCATCAAATCAATCATGTTTTGTGCCTAAAAGTATTTTTTGGTACAAACAGAGTTTATTGTGAGCCACGATTTATGTCTTCCACATCAAGAGCAATGGTAACCGGCGATATCTCTAAAGAACAAATTCTGGAACATCGGACTGAGCAAAGAACATTTATTTGTATATGATAGATATAAAATAACACCCTAAATTTAATTCATTATATCAACATACGATCAAAAATCTCTCGACTCATCAATGGCTAAAGACTTTCTTTTTTATCACTATATATATTTGATTGTTTTATATATACCTTTCGTACTACTTTAATTCATCTATTACGGGCAAACATGATAATTATTGTGCTAATTGTACCTATGCGCTTTTACAATCTATACAAAATTTTACTCAATATTTTCAGATATACAAAATTTTAATTTGGTTCCTTTTTTCTTTTCTTTTTGTGGTACAACTGCAATCTTATACTTAAACACTTCTGCTAACTATTTCTAAAAATACATAAATCCAAAAAAAAAGTAAATTTTTTTATTATAAAACATGAATATTATGCAAAATGCCTTTCCAAAGGAATCTAACTGTTGTTGTGAGTGGAAATATATAAAATAAAATATTAAAAGATATATAAAAGAATTTTCAACAATATGTTATCAATAAACACATGTTGTAATCTAGTTGTGTTAATCAGCAGACTTGTTCGATGGAAATCAAATTTGGTTAGAGTTTTCAAAAGGTTAGAGTTTCAAAAGATCAGCGATTTTTTCACGCGTTGGTAATTTATTGACAAATAGGGTAAGTTTTTAAAGTAAAAATAGTAAGTTTTTAGAGTAGAAATGGTAAGTTTTTAGAGTAAAAATCTTGAAGAAATAATTAAGAGTTACAGTGATTTCTTAAATGTAATTCCAAATTTTATTTTTCTTAATAATGTCGTTTAGAGAAAATTACAGTTTCTTAAAAAATTGAAACGAGTCATGGTAATTTTTATTGAATAAAAATAAATTAATTAGTTAGAAAAGTAAATTTTAGTTATGATGTATATCAAACATATCAGATTTTTTAAAATATCAAAGAGATACGATTGGATTAAAAAATAATATTTATTTTTACATCAAAAATCTTAATCACAATCAAATCAATTGATTGTATTTCCAAGTATAAATTAGTCATAATATTTTTAAAAAGAAGGTTTAAAAAGATGTGTGCCATATCTTTTGAAATAAATATGGTAACAAGAGGGACTGCTAGATTTTATCTTAATGGTTTTTAGTTAATATTATAAGAAGAAGAAAAAAAAAGGTTCAACTCATTCTTGGTTGCCTAGTCGACTCGTGACCAGTGAATTAAACTCAATCTGGACCGTTGATTTTTATTAACGACTTGCATTTTATTTCTGATACTATTATATTGTAGATGTGGTTTTTATTTTTTTTGCCCTTCTACAACATTTCCTATGTATTTCTTATTCTTTCTTTTAAGGTTCTTTGATTTTTATTTTTTCCTTTAGGGTTTTTATTTTAATTGTAGCTTATTAGAAGTTCCGATAAAATCTCATCACTGCCAATCGCAGTTTGAATCCAGGTATGAAATCTCAATTAGTTTAGTTTTTTTTTTTTTCTGATTTGCTTTATTCATTGATTTTTTTGCTTTATTTCGACATATTTTTATCTAAGTTTTGAATATAGGTTTTGATTTGTTGGTAAAATGAATCTAGGTTTTGATTTGTTGGTAAATTAAATTTAGGTTTTGATTTGTTTTTTCATATGTGGATTTGGGGTTTTAATTTGGGGGTTTCAGGTTCTTTATCATTGTTTAGGAGATACGATAGAATTTCGTTAAATTAATCTGCGATAAATAAATAAGTTCGCTAAAATAATATTTTTGCCGGTCCTGACTTACGTTAGTGTGCTAAATTAATAATCCTGATAAATTTAGAATATAAAAAAATATTTAAGTTTTAGTAGGCCCAACTAATATATAAATTAATAATCAGTGTAATAACACTAAATTATTGCGCCTTATTAAAATATGAATCAAAGGTTGTTTTTTGTTTTGTAAGTATATGTTAGTTTTCCAACCAAACAACATGCCATGTCCACCCTCTTATAAATATTTATCAATATCTAATAATTGTTTTCAAGATCTGGTTTTGATATTGTGTTTTTAACACATGAAAAAGATTTTTAAAATTAAGTTAATATTAATACACATAATAAATATGTTAAAATAATATGAATACATTATCGAGTTTTGGTATGATTTATATGATTATTTTCTGTAATACTTATATATTATCAAATACACTATTAGCTAATATTTCTACGTAAAAAGAAAACTGTAAATAAAATAAAATAAAAATTATATTATAAAAAAATTATATATAGAATGGGTTTAATATAATATATTTTCTTAAAACTTTAAAAATGGAAAGATTCGTAAATATATAAACATATTATAGTTTTATAAAGCCTAAAATTGAAAAGTGTTCAGGATTTTAAGAGGAATTTGATTTTCTAATTTTTACGTTTCGATATATTAATAATTATTAACTTATCGATAAATTAATACTTCACTAAATTGATAAAATTCAGTAGTCCCAAGACTATTAATTTAACGAAGTTTTATTGTATATGAATGTTTGAGCACTTGGTGATAGTCACATCTGAAACAAAATTGTATGTATTCATATTATAAATTGCATTTCAACATGAATGGTTCCTACTTTATAGTTTGAAATTGTAGCAATATCATTCAATGATTTTTATTTATTTTCCACACCAAATAATTTTTTTGTACTCCTTATATAAGATATAACATCAAAGCATCTTATACAACTGAAAAAATTTCAATTGTATCATCAGCATACATGAGTCTTGGGATTGATTTATATTGATTTAGATGAAGAATATACTTAAGCGATGAATCAACTCTTGATTTTGAGTGATTACCTTTTTAGATTTTGAAATGACTTTATACAAAACTGCATAAAGTCAAATGAGAGGCTCATTAAGTACCACTGTTAAAACTTTTAAGTATCAATTCATGATTGTTACAGCAGATGCTTCTCACTAGATGAATAGATACCAAAGTATAACTTGCTTACTATATTTGTCAACGTCTTATTCTTCCATGTATATTTGTTATTCTTTTTTAAAATAATTGTTGTTTGTTGTTTATGTTTATTATAAACCAGGTATGGCATCTACTGCTAAAGCACGACTCAATTTATTTCAAAAGGCTCATTTTGAGTACAAGTTAGTCCAACAGAAGGTTCCTAAGTATTCGACTTATCCTTGCAAAGTGAGGCAACTAAATGCACGCGAGAGGATATGTTAGAGGTCTTGCATCACTGTAGAGATGTTGCTGATCAATTCGTCTTAGATGTTGATATGAAAGTAATTGCAGAGTTACGGATATTTCTCTTCAAGCTATCGAGGAACCTCTAAGGAAGAAGGATATTTCTTGTTTGCTGGATCATTTCGAAAACGCTCTCGAAAAGTTACATAGGTGTGACATATTACCAAACGTCACATTAAGAATGTGGCACTTTTTCAATTTTTCCTTTCCCAAATAATTCATTGTTGTTATATCTCAGAGTTAGGAGCTTGGGCGAGAAAATTAGGCGACGGGTGGTGGCTCCGTTATTTTTTGATACAAACAAAGAGGGCTATAGACATCCGAAGCGATGACCACCGTGTAGATGTTTTTCCTTCAGCCTAGATTACACACATGCTTGAATAGTGAATTAGTTTGAAAATTTTCGTCCAATATGTTTGAAAGTTGTATCTCTTCGTATACTTATTTCTCAAAACCAAAAGTTAGAATGATTTTAGAGATTCCTTGTCCTAATTTACGCTATGCTATCCAGTGAAAAGCTTTATTAACAAAAAGTCGCCCCATATCGGGTATTTCTCAAAGATGTCTGGGAAATTCTTGACATGATTATAAATTACTAGGTATCACCCCGGCCTGCGTCTGGGGCTCAACCTCTTGATTATCTGTTTTCAATCTCAAAAAAATATTTACAATCAGACTGTCTTGCAAAAAATTTGGGTACCCACCTCGTCATAATGTCATCAAAATTGATTATTTTATTAGAAGAAAAATGCATATTATACCATATTACACAAACTAAATGGTATCTTATATTATCCCACATCAAGTATACCCATGTCACTAATATATTTTGGCAAATTAGAATAATAAATAGAAGTAACTAAACAATTATTATAAAAAACACATTAGATAGATCAAGAGTAAATTTAAAAATTACACATTCCTTATCCATGTTTTCACAATGAAATAACACATCAGGAGAATGACATCTAAATAATGGATGCAATGATTTTGAATCGTCACCAAATATTCATGTTCCAAGACAAACACTTCATCCTAAATAAAAAGAACAAAACAGACAAATACAGAAACAAATTAAAAAATAAGATTGGAGGTGGCGCTTAGATATAAGAGTAAACCAATCAAAGTCGAGAAAAAACTAACCTAACCATGCTGAGATATTGGAGGTGGCGCTTTTGGTTCATAATTGAATAAAGTTTCATCAGAATTCCAATGTCGCGGATGAAAATATAAGTGCCTGGAAGGAGTTAAGGAATTAACTGAATATCCTTTTAAGGATTCTATGATATAGTTCATACCACCAAAGTTTAATAAACTTATTAACAAAAGAAAGTAAGCACTGGTTTGGATAAAACAAACTTGATGAGAAAGCACGTAACAAAATTTTACCCTTTTTCTTGTGCAGAAGCAGGAACAAAGGCCAAATCTGGTCGAATGAACAGTAACTTTGGGTCCTAGAATTTGACAAAAAATATCCTTGAGAGAATCTTAAATAATCTGATACATTTTTTCCCATATACACCTATACACTGGTACCGAAAGCATAGAAGGTTATTCAAATAACTATGTCATCTGTTGGAGTCAAACCCACAACTTCATAGTAAAACCATGTGCTCTACCATTTGAGCTAAGATAACAACTACACTTGGATTACTATTTTAGAATATAAAAAAGAAATTGCTCAACGGTCATAATTTAAAATTAATGCTTACTATTTTGAGATGATAGTTTAAAATAGCTAACCTAGTCATCTATTGATCCAAGACTATAAATAATTAGGACAAAAATATTTTGATCCCATTGTTCATGGACATCCTACTATAATAAATGCACTCTATCTTAAATGTATGATGCTCCAAAATCAATAAAATATATCATCCACACATATCCACACAAAAGCAATAAAATATATCTTTAGGATGCAAAATGTTTCCTTTGCATCAAGAATTCCTAATCGTTTCTTCAAAGAGATATCCACAAAAGACACATTGACTAAGATGGAAGCAACATCTCTGGATAAAAAACTTTGATATAATCCAGATTCCAAGAGATTATAAATGCACCTGAAATCCTTATATTGTAAATAATAATTAAGAAATAGGATTAAATGTTGTATCACTTCTGACAATGCAAATTCAAAAAGTTCTTTCGCAACCTTGCGGTAGACTTAAATAAAGTAAGGTATGTAGTGACATGCCCACCATGCATTCCGAACAAAAAACAACCAATACGAATTTTCATATCCCACTAGTAAGTACATTCTTCCCCAATAATTTCGAGAAAACAAGGACCAAAAATTTAATTATGTTAGATTTGATTACAACTTATAATGCATGGTTGGGTACCTTTGTAACGCTAATCAATGGAGGATTAATTTGACGAACAAAATAACATAATGCATAAAAATGAGCAGATAATTAAAGTCTATATGCAAAATAATAAAAAGAACAATTTGAACTTGCCTCTTAGGCATTTTCTTTGAGCTCAACCAAAGATTTTGTTGTCTTCTCAATACTACGTGTAGTTTGAACAAGATTAACACTAACAACTACTACCTTTTAAACATTTAAAAGCTTTCAACAAACATAAAAGATGCATCTATTTGATTTTGAAATAACGCAAGGAAGTAGCATATTGTACAAACCTTGGCTCTTATTTGCTAATCAGGTGTCAATATTCCTCTCTGTGGAATATTGTCGAACATGTAGAGTGCAGTCTAATGGTGTCCGTTCTTCAAAATTATGATACTATTTTATATAAGCTCAATTGTTCCTACAAAATTGAATCTGATACGAGCTCATGTTTTCTAATCCGTCTCAAACACTAACACTACTTAATTTTCCACTATTCATTCATTAATTTAATGACAATATTATTTTCTTTACCATTGTTTTCTCGGCATCAAAGTGACCCTCAAATCATATACTGATTCGTACCTATCTTTCTAAATCCATTGTAAACTCGAGTTACATCAACGATCTCAACCATCAATCACCAAATCAACGAAATCAACCTTACTTGTTCAACTGATTTTTCGTTCCAGACTTTACCCAAAACTCCTACAACTTTGTATTAATTCTTTGCTATCTTCTCAGCATCACACTCTGTGCTAAACCTTTGAACAAAACCTATATAGTTTCAAAGTACATAAAAAGTTTATCATTAATTGTATTATCGAATTATTTTGCAGTTGTTGCTCATAGGTTTGTAGGACTTTCAGTAAAATTAGTAAAACTATTACCAATTAATACATCTGTTAGGATTAGCATTAGGTATTACCCGGGCCTACAACCCGAGGGATGAGCCTATAGATTAGTTGGGGCCTATGGACCCGTCGTTTTAATGGTCGGGTTAGTTGGAGCCTAATTTTTCAAATAACACTAGCACCAATTACACCAACACCCAACTTGAAATTGAATAACCAACTCAAAAAAATAATAATTGATTAAGGAAAACAAAGAAACCCAAGCTGCAAACCCTATTAGTTCATTATTTTTTGGACAACCACTGCAATAATTACAATCAACCCATAACATATTAGTTTTTGTGTCAATTTGTACATTGAATTTCTTCCACAGTCGTGCTTGAGGATAACTCTCGCGGACTTCCTACTACATATGATCAAGCTCAAAGACTTGCGATCTATTCTGTGAAATCCTTCCTTCATTGATAACAACCTTAAATAGCATAACAAAGTCATAAAGGTCTAAATAACAGGAATGCTAAAAGTAAGTTTCATGATTCAAGTAGAATTCAACATACCAGTACACCAACGGTGATCAATGCCATGCAACCACATTTCTCAGTTAAAACCTGAAAATCAAGAGTATGCCATAAGAAAGCATTATCAAACATACTAACTAACAAACGCTAAAGACGTTACGACAAATAAAGGTCACACGAGTGCAGCATCACACAAAACAATCCTAACACTTCAAAGAAGTGACCAAAAGACGACACCACTACATCGAGTTGGAATCACTATAATAGAAAGTTTGTAAACCCACAATTAAGAATAACCTTAAAATAAAAAATAACATAAAATAGTAAAACCAACAAAAAATATAAAATTAAGCGATAGAAATTGAAATTTCCAAACTTTTAAATTGTCTATGATAGTGAAATTTTATTGGCCATAACATTGTTTGACTTAAAAACCTAGTCATAAATCAATCCAAAGACAAAACCCATATTTTATGAACTTACAAAAAATTAGAATTGATTTTATCTACCTTTGATATTGTAAACTTAAGATACATCTTTATATTCTTCAAGTGATTGATTTTCTAAAGCCTGCAAAATCCCTGTGATTTTGAGTCAAATGTAAGCCCCACATTAAAATTGGCGGTGGTTAGGTTGAAATGGGGGTTAAGCCTATAGGTTAGCCGGACCCTGTGGCCCCGGTTTATTTTGGTCGGGTTAAATTAGCCGGGGCCTACGGCCTTTACCGTGGATTATAAAATCTAGGGTCAAACATAGGTCCCATATTAAAGTTAGCCCTGATTAGGTTGAAATCTAGGGGGTTAAGCCTATAAGTTAGCCCGGGCATGTGGCCCTAGTATTTAGTTGGTCGGTTCAAATTAGACGGGACCGTAAACCCTAACCATAATATAACTAAGGAGATAGTTAGCCTAACGTTGGGGCTCAACCTTTTTGTGATTAGTCCATAATTTTCTATCCAAATATTGTATTTTGCAGGATTATTTGAACAAATGTGAAAAACTTACTAACTTTTTAGGCGAATCATATATAAATTTTAATACCCAACTTTTTGCAGGGGAAGAGAAGAAAAGCGGTAAAAATGGTTTAAAAAGTCCTTAACAGTGCCCCACTGTAACTAAAGCATACCGAGTAACTTAATATGCAAGTGCATTCATATTTGATAATTCTTTTTGTGTTAGGTATTGCAGACTTGCAATTACACTGTCTTCTATCTTGATAAAATGTACTCCATTAACAGGAAGCTGGCGAAATAGACAATTTCCTTTCTTATTCTTCCGACAGTAGCTTATCACTTAAAAAATTTAATTCTTACAAATCTGTTTAACTTTAAGTTTCTGAGAATAAAATTTCACCTTGTGAAACCATACAAAGGCGATAAAAATGAAAAACCTAAAATTTCTTATTGTTTAGATGCTGAAACTCCAAAACCAATTTTTCTCTCCATTTCGTCTTAAGGTATGAGGTTCAATTTTTTTCGACTATTAAATACGTCGACATTCATTGCAAAATTATGATGGAATGTCAGAAATCAGAACTTCTCGAATTAAATTCCAGGTAATCCATTCCAAACTCTAGAATTGTTGTCTGCCAATTAAGGAGGAATTTGCACTGATAGTATTTGATTTGAAATGTGATATGGGGTTTGAGTATAAATCCCGTATTCCAGGTGTGTAGACTACTTGAATCAAATATTAATTTTTACATTGAATACCCTATCTCCTTTTTCCCTAAATACTCTTTTTCTTACAAAGCTTATTTAGAATATCCATATTTCTTAATTAAACCAATTAGTGATATCCTGCTTCTCCTATTATGAATTGATCTACTTTTAAACTTGATGAATTTTTTTCCATCGTTGTTTGTCTTCCCCTTCATAAGAATTTTAATTTTTAGACATTTCTTTGATAAAAGAAACATTGTTACAATTTAGGATGTAGTTGTTGCTTAAATCTGCATTTAAGCCGATTTTAGTCTGCAACTTATCTTGCGAAAGTAACTTAACGCATTTGCTTTATCTTTCTTTGTACATTCATAAAAATTTACATTTTGTGAATGTTCTTGCTTTCAGTTTTTATATATATGAAGCTTATTCAACAGAAATAAAGGCAACTGCATATATAAATTAGATGGATACGACATGGTGTTCATAGATCTAACCAATTTTTGTTTAAGCTTCACCCTTGATCCAACCCTGAAATTAGTGTATTTTGTTTTCTTATGATCGATAAAATTAGGATATAATTATGTCTATATGAATTCTTCGGTTTTTTACAGTATAACTTGTTTTTGCCGGTGTTTCCCTTTTTTGTTCAGCTTGTAATTAAAATTGAGATTTTATTGTTTTTTTGTAGAACAAAATAGGTGACGCAAAGATGGATTACAATAACAACAAATAACAATTCTTATCCCCATTATTTGTATCCTCCTCATGCTGCTGGAGCTTATCTTCCCATTGGATATATTCCTCAGGAAAAGGACCACTTGGTATTCCTCCAACTGCATATCCTCCTCATGGAGGACCTCCTCCTTCTGCTCCTGGGGAGTCTATTGAAAAAGGAATATTTTCAACCCTTACTGCTTGTGTTATGGCTTCAGGGTTTGGTGGTGGTCATCACGGTCATCAGAGGAAATTATCCACCACCTCCCGGGGCATATCCAGGCTACACTCCTCATGGTGGTCATGGGTATCCACCAGCATGGTATCCCCCAGCAGGTTACCCACCAACAGGAGGTTATCCAGGTCCATACGAACATGTTCCACCTCACACAAGTATATACATATTTGTAGGTTTCCAAGAAAGTTATAAACCTAGAACTGGATAGTGTTATTGTCGTCGTTAGAGAAACAAAGTCAATGAACGATATTATTCTTTTCTTACGATTTTGTTATTATTTATCAATATTGATGTTGTTTTTCTTGTTAGATTCTTGGGCGTCATGCCGAACCAAATGTTCCAAGGATTTTTTTGCTCGTAAAACCTCTTTTTTTTGTAGTTATTATTTTGTGATGCAAAATTGTATAAATATGTGAAAATACTTTTCCTGAGTGATAATAAGTTATGATTTTATTAAGAAAACTTTTAGTGTGTTAATAAGCTAATCTTAGCAATTCTCAAAATGACGACGTTGCGGATTTTAATTGAATCTGGATGTGAATCACAAAATTTGAAAAATGAATAAGAATCATTATGCCTCATGGATGATGCAATTTTGTGGAGTATTTTTTTCCCATTTCTCCTCTGCTTGTCGTCGAATATGTTGTTCAAAGCTCTTTCCTCATGCCAACCTTCACAAAACATATGTAATTAATTGGTTCTTTATATTTGATATGTTTTATTGGCCTTGTTAGATTACGGGAGTTGCTGGGTACATTAAAGATGGAGTGCACTTTAACCCATATGTCACTTGGGAAGGAAGGGTACAGATCTTTCAGCTCGTTGGCATGGGAAATTTTCTCTATTTATGGACATGTAACATCATTTACAACGCTTTTTTTAATATCCTTATTCCTCACTAAATGATCGTGGATGGTCAAGTTTGGTGGTGTTCTAATGCATAATTTGGTTCATGATCTTTTGAATTGGGAAAACTTCTATTTAAGTGGGAAATTGCAGAAACAAATATGTCCATTTTATGGATAAGGATCTTTTTTCTTAAAGATACCAGACATTTGGAAGAGTCTTTCTATAGATGTTCTTTCCTATCCTTGCAAGTTAAAAAACTTGCAGACAATATAAACATCGAAAATATGAACTTAAATGATCTGAGAGTTGCAACTTCTACTGCACTTCTCCTTTTACCATCCATGAGGTTTGATCTTAAATTTTGCTATTGTTCAGTTTTTCAATTTGTTAAATTTTTGTTTATTCAATAATATTAATAAAGGCATTTGAAATTTAGGTATGAGGGTTGAAAGTTTGTATTTAGGATTGAATTTAGTGGTTAGAGAAAGAGTTTCTTTCGATTTTTTCCAAAAATTTCAATCTGCAGATGATGCTACATGTGAGTGGTTCGACAATATTCCTGTCATAACCGTGTCTTTTAATCTCTTACTCTGTGATAGACACGTTTTTATGTCTTAATTGTTCTCATACTTATATTGCTTTTTCTCAATTTTGTATTAATATTATTATTTTTATTATATTTGTAGGTATTTTTGAAGAATAAAATCTTGTGGAAAAATGGGCTTAAAAAGTTATAAAGGCACCCAGAATTCATAAAGGCACCCGTGCAATGGATAGGGGAACCCCCTTCTTCTTCACGATTCAAACAACATTTTGGCGGGAAAGTTACTTTTGAATTGAGAATTTTTCTGGATCGAGTTTAAGAAGGATTCAAACACTTTTTTCTATTGGGATGGACTTGTTAGGGATAAACAAAGTTGTTGTGGGTGTTGAATCAATCAATACACGGTCTAATCATCGAGTTGGAGTTAAACAGGGCAAGAAAAATATTTTCGAGATTTTTAGTTATATTTGGGAAGTTTGCGTGTGGTTGATGCATGCTTAACGTCATCTGAGACGTGAAATCAACGCGGTTGGAATGTGTAGACCACCAGAAGACGCGTGAAGGAGTTAAACAAGTAAATAATTCCCGAAACTTGGAAAGAAAATAATACGAAGATATTTGGCATTTAATCAAGATTTGGAGGTCATGTTGAGTATTTAAAGGGTGTTGAAGATGTTTAGAAGGTATGGATAGTTTAGGGAGAGCTCAGAAGACGAAAAAGAGGCAGAGAAATCAATCCAGAGAATTTTTTCTCTGCTGCTGCTGAAAAACATGAAGAACAGAGGCTACGGCAACGGTTTCTTCAACCTCTCAGCCACGGTTTCTTCATCCATTTGTAACGAATATCTTCATATTTGCAACATTTATCTTCAAATGCAACGGTTTCTTCAACCCATTTGCAACAAATATCTTAGCATATGCAACGTTTATCTTCAGCTGTATTGCAACAGTTAATCTGTAACGTCCATAAAACGTTGCAGATTTCCTGTTATATTATTTTTAGCTTCTTTTCATCTTTCAAGCACTTTTTGAGTTATGTACCAGTCTTTTGAGGGTATTTTGAGCAAGATGAGCTAAACCCCATCACTGAGGCAAGGAGGAAGCCATTTTTCCATGATTAATTGGTAACTTTTAATAATTCTTTTATGACTTTTGCATTTATTTTTAATTGAAATTACGATTTTTCTTAATTGATTGTGATTTTATTTGATGGTTTATGCTGGGACCTAGAGCTTTTGATGAGCCATGCTTGTGATTTACAATTGATATTTTAAAAATCTACCTTTGGCAAAAATTAGAGTCACTTATTTGAGCTAGAATTGTGTAGAATTATTATTTTTGGAACCAATTAAAATTGGTTAATGGTGAAATCCATAACCTCGGTATTTGTGAATATTATTTTCTTTTTTTGTGTATATTTTCTAGTCTAATAATTAGTTTATTAAATCTAAAATCAATCTTCACAAGTCCGAGTGAACGATACTTTATTTACCACAACTACAAAACCACATCAGTTTTTGGCGCCGCTGCCGAAGACTTGTTTTTAGATTTGTTTTTAGGTTAGTTAGTTTAGTTAGATTTTTATTTTTATTTGTTTAATTTTTACGTTTTTGGGTATTTTTATTTGTATTTCAGGTTTTGGATCAAAAAGAAATTGGAGCCACAAATTATATTGATTGATTAAAGACTTGGAGTCAAAGATAAATCGAAAAGAACGAAAAAAGAAGATAGGATTTATTTTTATTTTATTTTTAGTCAATTTTTTATTTTTTTTAGGGTTTTTATTTTTTTTCTTAGAAAATTGTATTAGGAAATTCTTATTATTTTTGTAATTATTTTAGGTATTTTTTTGTTTTTTCTTATTTTTGGACTTTGGACTTTGGACTTTTGAACTCTATTATTATTTTTAAACCTTACAGAAGAACGACAATTATGATATTGTCTCGGCCCCTCGGGTTCGTACACTGACATAAGAGTCGGTGGCCCGAGTCGACTACAACTGATTCATCCCCCGCATGGTAAGCGAGGTAAGACTCGATCAACCTACGAATCCCCTGCAAGTGGGTTTACTGTATTCCTTCGTATGCATATATGTTGAGGAACTGAATACAGATTTATTTTCTAGTAAAGGGCAAGGAACTGGCCATATAAGATACAGACTCGGATTTCATCACCGTTTCCTTCTTGCCCGCCTTAGGAACACGTTGCCAAACGCGAACCTAAGCTTAAAATTTTGACTAGAAAGAGACCGATAGGGTAACGAGCTTATTGAAAAGTCATTCAAAAGGACTGTATTGGTTACTATGTTAGCCAACTCGAAGTTCAAGAAGATTATTTTAAATAGATTCGAGCCGCCTTGTAACCCAAGGAAATGTTGCCAAAGAGGCAGGGTTAACAAAGCTCCTTAGAGATTATCCTGTTTCTATTCGACTTAATCTAATTCGGATCGTTCTAACAGATTTGCTAAAACTGTAACTAGTTTCCTTTTGGAAGAATAGAAGCTGGTCTAGATATAATCTAAGTGGAGCCATCATGCTTTTTGTTTGCTAGATTCAGTAGGTTTGATTAAATTGAGTCGGCCTTGTTTTTGTATGTTTAGAACTCCCTTCCTGTTAGGATTTATTTTCTTAGATATTTTTGTAAAAAATATTAGGAAGTTTTTTTTGGAAAATGTCGAACTGGGACCAATACAATGAATATTGACTGAATTTGAAAATAAACAATATCCATACTATCAACATGGTGTGGATAGTAGTCGGCACCACCACCAACCTTTTGGAGGTTATTGCTCATACCAGGGTGATCCCAATTACTATTCATATACACACCCGTCATATGAACATGAAAATGAGCAAAATTCGAGTTCTTTGTCTTGGATGGATGCCCTAAAGCATGTGCAATCTAGTACTTATAATGAACCTATTATGCCTCTAGAAGAATCATTGGAGAAGTTGCGATCTAGTACTTCTTATAATCCATTTGTTTTTTTAGAGAATTCCATCAAGGATTTGACTGAGGATACAAGAAGGTTCGGATTAAGTGTGAGAGGAACAATTAGTAGTCCAATTCTTTCTCTAGAAGAATCACACGAGCAGTTGCGATCTAGTACTCCTTATGATCCATTTGTTTTTCTAGAAGAATCCCTCAAGGAGTTGACTTAGAATACAAGAAGGTTCGGAT
The DNA here is from genome assembly GCA_023531435.1 of Papaver californicum. Taxonomy (NCBI): domain Eukaryota; kingdom Viridiplantae; phylum Streptophyta; class Magnoliopsida; order Ranunculales; family Papaveraceae; genus Papaver; species Papaver californicum. Next base: position 1,296,355 of record JAJJMC010015296.1, read on the forward strand.
TAAGATGGTGGGGGGTGGGGGGGTGGTGGGAATTAGTAGTCCAACTCCTTTTCTAGACGAATCCCTCAAGTAGTTGACTGATAACACAAATAGATTTGCATTAAGTGTGAATGAAAGTCTTGCAAAGAATAAAAATGCTCAAAATGATCTTAATTTCCAATATAGTGCTACCCTTGAAAATTATTCACCTAGTTTATAGGACAAGGATAGAATTGGTAACACTACTTATTTAGACGAGGTTCAAACATCTTCATATTATTATGATGATGGGGATAGCATTGGTGAAGAACTTGAAATATACAGGCAGAGTGATCAAGAAATTGTCACTCCAATTGTGCTTCATGATGATAGTGTTATTTCTGGTTCAAATCTAAATAATTCTAATGATTATTCACCTATTCAAAATGAAGAAGATTTGACTAGAGATACCATTGTTTTAGACTATGTAAAATTTTCTTGTTTTGAAGCCGATAAAGGTTTAGAGGAACGAGTTTGTTCTGAGACTAATGATTTAGAGTCTAACGATTCGAAGACAATAGTCTCCGACGAAGATGATAGACTCTTAGAGAATTTTAATGTGATAGAGGATGATTTGATTCAGGTTGATAGAATAGTTTCCCCAGTGGATTTTGTTGTCCTAGACACCCAACCTTTTCAGGTCCCATAGGCTCAAATACCAGTGATCTTAGGTCGTCCCTTTTTAGCTACATATAATATCGTCATCAGTTATGGAAATGGAATAATTAATTTTTCTTTTGGTAATATGACTATTGAACTGAATCTGCTTAGTATGAGTAGACAACCTTCTTGTGAGATCTATGATTTAGAAGAAGTGAACATAACTAGTACTTTAGTTTAGAAATCTTTGTCAAACACTTTGTTAGAAGATCCATTAGAGAAATGCCTAGCCAACTTTGGGTTTGATGTTGACGATGATAATATTATTAACGAGGTGAATACTTTGTTAGATTCTTCACCTTTGATGGACACTTATAATATATGAAAAAGCTAAGTTTGAACTCCTACCAGTTTATAAGTCTACCTTATTTCCTTCTATAGAGGAAGCTGAGTGTAGTTCTGACTTAAGGACCCTAGAATCCAACCAACAATTTTTAGTTCATCTGAGAGTAATGTCCACCCTAAGTTTGGGGGTACCGATGATTCTTGTGATTGTCAAGTATCCCTGCTTAAGTCCCTCACTTGGGGATTGACATTTATACCTCTACCATTTTTCAAGATCTTCTTCAAACTAGATTCCCTGAGCCTGTTGATGTCCAAAAAGAAGTTCAGTTGTTAGAAACCCATCCTCTGGTCGATGTGGTTTACCTATGAAATAATACCAGGACTGACTTTGTTTTCCCACCAAAATATTTTCTGCCATATGTGGGAACGTTTGAATTTCAAATATGTCAGTTATTAAGTTTTGAGACTAAGCCTAATTACTTTAGGAGATTAGAATCGACACATTTGCTTAAGAATGACCACCCTGTTCATAGTAGTCAACTGTGTGGGTCAAATCTGATTGACTTTGAGGATCCGTAATTATTCAGGTTATTATTATGTGCCTTAAATTTATTATTTGAGTTTTTCCAGACTCTACAACCTGATCCTCCAGATCCTGCTTATGAGGAAATTCAGCCTAAAGAGATTTATCTAGACCCTTTCATATAGCCCGAACCTGAACCTCAACTAGATGTAGTTGTCTTTAACAAGACACTAGATAGGGATAAGGTTGTACTCTGTTTATTCACTTTCTAGGCCTGCTGCAATTTTCTTCTATTTTGGATAACATTATTTTATTCATATGACCCACATTTGTTTCGACTATTGCTATATAATGTTATGAGGTGACTAATTCTTTCTTAGTATGGATGAAGATTTTAAACTTAGCACTTCTTGGGAGGTACCCATGCTCATGCGACACGGTAATATCTTTCCTTAACTCTTTTCCTTCAATTGGTAACAGTTTCTCCTTGTTCACGCTTTTAATAATTCACCTTTAGAACATTGAGGGCAATTAGGTTTAAGTTTGGGGGTAAGGGAGAAACTTTTAGTAAAATATGGAACTCCAAAGTCTAGAAACTTGTGAACAATTCAGGATGACACTAACCATTCTAGGTAGATAGAAACTTAGCTCTCTTTTTTATAGGAATTGGTGTTCCCATCTAAATGGTCTATTCATAAAGGATGCCTAGCTCAGGTGTTAGAAATAACATGATAGTTGTCACCATATCTCGGAGTCTATCTCGACCATATCACCTTCTGTTTTTATTTTTGTAATTTTTGTTTTTCTAAGTGGTTTGGTGGGGCACCAGTATCAAATTGTTATCGCCGCCAGGATGGAGTAGAGTGTTTGAGATTATTTAGACTATGATTCAAAAAAAAATCGAGTATTGACACTTTGATAGCAATATGTGTGTGTTCTCACTGTCTCTGTTGCCCAAGCAAACGTGGAACGCAGGATCCATGACAACTATCATGCAATATGATGATAAGGAGCATGCGCTTGGATTCATTTGATCCACTCATGTTGTTAGTATATTTGATAAATAAAGATAGTTGTTTAATTTTCAATAAATCGATCGCTGGGACCCTTGTATAGACCAATTGAGTCGATATTAATATAAGGAGTAAGACCAATGAGAGCATATCTCAATCCATTAGAATTCATCCTGGCGAACCTAAGCCTAAATTTTTCTTAGAAATAGACCTATAGGGTAACGAGCTTATTGGAAAGTCATTCAAAAGGACTGTATTGGTTACTCTGTTAGCCTAACTTAAAATTCAGGAAATTAATTTAAGTTGATTCGAGCCGCCTTGTAACCCAAGGAAACGTTGCCAAAGAGGCAGGGTTATCAAATCTCCTTAGAGCTTATCCTGTTTCTATTCGACTTAATCTAATTCGGATCGTTCTAAGAGATTTGCTAAAACTGTAACTAATTGCCTTTGGAAGAATATAAGCTGGTCTAGAAACAATCTAAGTGGAGCCATCATGCTTTTTTTTTGCTAGATTCAGTAGGTTTGATTTGGTTGAGTCGGCCTTGTTTATGTATGTTTAGAACCCCCTTCCTGTTAGAATTTATTTTCTTTGATTTTTTGTAAATATATTAGGAAGTTTTTGTTAGAAAATGTCGAACTTGTATTATGAGGACCAATACAATGAATATCCGACTGAATTTGAAAATAGACATTATACGTACTATCAACATGGTGTGTATAGTAGTCGGGATCACCACCAACCTTTTGGAGGTAATTGCTCATACCAGGGTGATCCCAAATACTATTAATATACACACCCGTCTTATGAACATGAAAATGAGAAAAATTCGAATTCTTTGTCTTGGAGGGATGCCCTAAAGCAGATGCAACCTATTAATCCATATGATGACCCAAATATTTCTCTAGAATAATCACACAAGCAATCTAGTACTCCTTATGATCCATTTGTTTCTCTAGAGAATTCCATCAAGAAGTTGATTGAGGATACGAGAAGGTTCGTATTAAGTATGGAGGGAACAATTAGTAGTCCAACTCTTTCTCCAGAAGAATCACACGAGCAGTTGCGATCTAGTACTATTTATGATCAATTTGTTTCTCTAGAGTATTCCATCAAGGAGTTGAATGAAAATACAAAAAGTTTCGGATTAAGTTGGGGGGAACAAATAGTAGTCCAACTCCTTCTCTAGACGAATCCCTCAAGCAAGTGTCTGAGAATACAAATAGATTTGCATTAAGTGTGAATGAAAGTCTTGCAAAGAATAGTATTGCTCAAAATGATCTTAATTTCCAATATAGTGCTACCCTTGATAATTATTCACATAGTCAAGAGGACGAGGATAGAATTGGTAACACTACTTATTTAGACGAGGTTCAAACATCTTCATCCATTTGCAACATATATCTTTGTCTTTGCAACGTTTATCTTCACTTGCAATGGTTTCTTCAACACATCTGCAACGAATATCTTAGCATCTGCAACGTTTATATTCAAGCTTTATTGCAACAGTTACTCTGTAACGTCCATAAAATGTTGCATATTTCCCGTTACATTACTTTTAGCTTCGTTTCATCTTTCAAGCACTTTTTGAGCTATGTACCAATCTTTTGAGGGTGTTTTGAGCAAGATGAGATAAACCCCATCACTGAGGCAAGGAGGAAGCCATTTTTCCATGATTAATTAGTAACTTTTAATAATTCTTTTATGCTTTTGCATTTATTTTTAATTGAAATTACGATTTTTCTTAATTGATTGTGATTTTATTTGATGGTTTATGCTGGGACCTAGAGCTTTTGATGAGCCATGCTTGTGATTTACAATTGATATTTTTAAAAATCTACCTTTGGCAAAAATTAGACTTATTTGAGTTAGAATTGTGTAAAATTATTATTTTTGGAACCAATTAAAAGTGGTTAAGGGTGAAATCCATAACCTCAGCATTTGTGAATATTATTTTCATATTCTCTGTATATTTTTTAGTTTAAAATTAGTTTATTAAATCTAAAATCAATCTTCACAAGTTCGAGAGTTTGAAACCTTTTCTTACCACTATCAAGACACATCATTATATGACTCATTATGTCTTCATTTTCATTTGTCTTGAGTAATGGAGTCATTTTGTCATTGCTTTCAGTGGATTCAGAATAAGCTATTGGTTTATTCACCAAGTCAAAATTTATTTCTGTAATAGTTATATAAACTTGTCCCAAGCCAGGATAAAGGAGGAGGGTCGTGTTTGGTGTGGCGTGCCAACGGTAAAAAATACATCCATTCCCTTATAAAAATAGGGTCGTGATAGGCATGCCGAGCCAACGATAGATAAAAAAGAGGACGGGAGCAGTACCAAGATGGTGACCGCTTGGGAAGTCCTCGTGTACCTTTCTTTTGTTGAAAACCAACCATTTCCTTAGGAAAGGGCGAGAGCAGTACCCAGATGGGTGACCGCTTGGGAAGTCCTCGTGTTTCCTTTGTATCCTACCCAAACTTGTTTGGGACTAAATGCTTAGAAGAAGAAGAAGAATAGTTAGATAAACTTACTGGAAAAGTTTATATTTTTATAAGAATCATTTTTTATACCTTTATGTTTATTCCAGAAAGCTTCATCAGTTCTGTTATCTCCATATCTTCGATTATATTTTATGTTATCTCCTTTATAGATACAATAATGATAATGTCAATTGAGTCCTATACCATCATTTCAAGCTTGTACATGTAAAACATTATATTCCTGTGCTAAAAATTAGATTGCCTCTTATTCACAGGTACATACAACGGTACTGGATAAAAGGAGGGACTGTTGCCCTTGAACACAAACTGAAAATTAGAGAAGTATGCGTAATTGATGCTGATGCAGTCTAATTATAAGTTCTATCTTGGTATGTTGCTTCAAGCTGGAGTTGTGGTATTATAACACCAACACCGCCTAATTCGTTATATTTTGTTGGGCTTCTATCTTTATCTGCATATTATCCAATTAAAAGAGTATTAATATCTAGTCAAACCAAATTACACATCTTACTTACAGTCATTCAAATAATGGAAACATACATGTGAGCACCATGCTTGCTCAATCGTGACTCTTATTGACGTACGAAAACACATACTTTAGAGCGTTGTAGTTGATTTGGGAGCCATTAGTACAATTTTCAATTATGTGATGTAGGTTGCTACTATTCAGATAAGAGAAAATGGCAGGGAATAAAAACATATGGAATAGCTAAACTGTTTCTTATGGAATTGTAGGAGCTGTGGATTTTCAGATTGCACATCAGTTGTCACTTATATAGTGCTCTATACCATCTACACTGTTTGTTATCGATTTGTAGGAGCTGTGTATCTATTTGTTGCCATATTACCTGGTCGGAAGTGTTTCTTTTGATTCTGATCATACCCTAGAGATATATCCATTCCATCTAATTAGGAGGCTCCTTAACGGCGTTATAGAAACTCAATGTGTGATTGCCTACTAATCACTCTCTTTTTAAAAAAAGTTAAAAGGAGAGTTACTTGAGATTATAAATCAAACACGGATATATTGATGGTATAACTCATGAGCAGATTCATGTTCAATTAATATTAGTTTACAATTTCCTTATGTATGGCCAAAAAAATTTCTTGCCTGGTCGTCAAATACAACTTAATTATCAGGATTTGTTGGCTCTTCGTCTAGCATAGGAGGTTGAACTGTTATCCTTTTTTATTTTTGCGTTGAATATCCTACGTATAAATAAAACTAATATGAGATCTAAGGCAGTCATAAAAAAAATCATTGATAGATTAATATCATTTTACGTATATATTTTCTTACCTGTAATTGTTTTGTCACATTTCCTTTTCTTTTTGGTAATTCTTCCTGGATTTGCATTGCATGTTTTTCTGTTCGATCAACTTGCTCATTGAAAAAAGTATTATCTTGTCGATGTACTTGTTCAGAACCTATTTGCACACCTTTGTTCATCATAGATCCTACCTGACATGTTTTTGGTTGTTTCTCTCTTTGCCTACCTGCTTGTTGTGTCAAACATCTAGCCTGTAACTTTTAGACCTCAAATTGCTTCATGGTATTAGTAAATTAATGTTTTTACAGATATTGGATGTTCTTGTGAATTAGAACGGTACCAATGATGGCTCCTTTTTTGTTTGAATTACTTTTTTTTCTTTCGCTCTTTGTTGACGTGCTTGTTGTGCCAAGCATGCTACCTATAAATTATAAACATAAAATTACTTGTTCTTTATACAAATATTTCTTTTTGCAGAAGATTAGTATATTTATGAATTCAAACTTTACCAATGATGGTTCCTTTTTAGGTTGTTGCTTCAATTTTATGCTGGTGAAGTTGTTGTTGGGAGGATTGCTTCCTTTCCTGTCAATTCAACTAAGTGAGTCATCAAAGATTTGAAAGTAATTAAACGTTGGATAAAACAGCTTGAAATACACTCAGAGAAATAATACTATAGTTCTTTGTATGGTGAATTGATTACTGCCTGACACTTTGTTGAGGGCATCTTGTAATCCTTGTTTTATTATTTCGCGACATAACTTTTCTTCTTTCTCTCTGTGTACGTGCTTGTTATGCTATTTGTGCTTGTCGTATATATGAAAACAAATTAATTGAATGTAAGGATTGGATTTATTCAATATAATATGTATTGTCCCAATTCCTGGTACTTAAACAACTTAACTTCTCTTTAAACTTGATGTTCTAAGGACAACAATATTAAAAAAAAAATCAATTTTTTTTTCTTAGCAACCATAAGATCTATACCAAATACGTAGATAAGAATAATTTCTTTCTCTGATTATTAGAATTTTTACCTTTGTTTCTCTGATTATTAGAATTTTACCTTAATTGATCCATTTTCTGGAGATTCTCTATTGTAAAGTTTTGACGTCAACGCCTGACGGTGATAAATTTGAAGGTGGTCTAAAAAAGATTAGATTATACAAAAAAAAGTTAAATTAACAAACGACAATAATTAAGAGAACATAGTTTCAAGGTGGCATTTTTTTTTTTTTGGGAAGAATGTTACCTCGTATTGGTAAATCGTTAAATCAATCTTCCTCAAAAACATAATCTAAAATACGTGCCTCTAATCAATCAAAAAATCTCCCGCATGTTGATTAGACAAATTCTTTAATGCAAAGTCTTTGATTCATCAGTTAGTGTTAGCATTAGGAAACCCTAATATTAACTAAAGTTGTGTATATATGTTATTGTTGGACTGTTTTGGTAAGGAAATATGAATCAGTAACAATATTAGGAAATAGTATAATTTTATTTGGTAATGGGTAACCTGTGAATCCATTAAAATTTTGGTTAACAATATACAAACCATCGCAGCTATAGACAGGCCATGACAAAGGTCACAAACAAGCTGGGTCGAGGCATAATCGCAGTCGTCGGCCAATCTTAATCTCGTCCGTCCTTTGTCTCAAGATATCCGATCGTCCGATGCTTTTTTCAGGCGATCTCATCCGTCTTTTGTCTTATCATAAGCTAGACACTAGTTCTTTTTATAATATAGGTATATATTTTTTCATTGCTATCCATGAATTCGATATTCCTAGTGTATATACATGAACCTGACACCAATATTTATCGTCATCACCCGCTAGAAACACTAATTTTAAGTCATTAGCCTTCCAGTCGTTATTAAATCCATATGTTATGTAGTTTGACTACCAACAACCAGTGCAGGGGTAATTTCTTACATTCTCCAGTAGAAGGATTACAGACAACAACAATGTCAGCTAGACACTACTTCACGCGAATCTGACAACCAGGAGTAAAACAAACCAAACAATTACAATAACCCCCAAAATCAAATTCCAATAGTGTTTTTCGATTCAAGTAATTGACACTAACAAGATTTGGTTGTCAAAGTATATTTGCAGAAAGCTTTTTGTAATATTCAGTGGGGTTGTCTGGACTACACTATGTCAAGATTTGGATTTGGTAACAACTGGAGAAAGTGGATTGATTGGTGCATTTCAAATGTCAATTTTTATATCTATCCCAATGGATCATGTTCTGAACTTTTTATAAGTGGAAAAAGGATAAAAAAAGGTGACCCTATATCACCCTTCTTATTTATTCTTTTAGTGGAGGTTTTTTATCTCATATTACAAATGGCTACTGATCTGAACTTAATTCAAGGATTTAAAACTTCTTCTAATGGTGACCAGATAACTCAATTATAATTTGCAGATGACTTAATAGTTTTTCTTGATGATAGTGAGGAGCAAATTACAAGTCTGAAAAATCTACTTATTGCCTTTGAGATGGTTTCAGGCTTGAAAGTAAATTTTAAGAAAAGTGATCTGGTGGCAGTGGGTAACTCTTTTTATGTTGATTCTTGTGCCTTAATTTTTGGTTCCTCTAGTGTTCAGTTTCCTTTGAACTATTTAAGAATCCTATAGGAAGTAAATCTAAATCAGTATTAGTATGAGAAGTTATTATACAAAGATTTCAGAAAAGACTTAACCTGGACCAAACCCAAATTTAGTCTTTGGTCCGCCCAAAACCAATCACAGTGGGGGGACTAAATTTGGGTTATGGTCCAACTTTTTTACTGTTTGGGATCATATTTGATCCGTGAACTGGACCAAAAACGAATATGGTGGAGCGTGAACTTACCCGTGCTTCTCGTGCCAGGCGTGATGTTACCTGTGTGTCTCGTGCCAGGCGTTTACCTAGACGTGTGTATGAAGATTCACCAGGCGTGAACGTAGTGTTACGCCCAATCAGGCGGTTGTCTAGGGCCACGCCTGTCACTTGGGCGTTTACCTAGACGAGCGTCTGAAGATACACCAGGTGTGTACGTAGTGTTACGTCCCATCAGGCGGTTGTCTAGGGCCACGCCTGTCACTTGAGCGTGCTCTTACACGTGCGTCTACAATCATACTGCGTCTCCCACCGAGCGTTAATCCAGTGTCCGCCCCGACCAAGCGTTTTCACTAGCATACGCCGATACAACAACATTCCAATAGACGGATCCTTAGTCTTCCTCGCAATACCAAGCGTTAACTTAGTCTCCGCATGATCAAAATTTACTCTTGCAACCGTTGTGTTTCAGGCGGAGTATAACCAAAAAAATTTAGTATTTAGTCTTTGGTCCGTCCATGAATGTGGATGCTCTAAGGGAGGCAGAATAATACTCATCAAAAATGTTTTACACATCCTTCCAATTTACTCTCTCTCACTATTTCAAATCCTTGCTAAAGTAGAAAAACAAATGGATATCATTATGAGATCTTTCTTATAGGGATCATCTAAGTAGAGAGGTTGGGTAAGTTGGAAGAAAATTTGCTTACCTAAAGAAAGATGAGATGTGGGAATTAAAAAGTTGAGGTTAGTCAATAAAGCTTTACATGCCCAGTGGTGCTGGAGATATGCAGTTGAAGGAAATGCACTATGGAGATTTGTAATTCACCAAAAATTTGGTGGTGATGCTAATGCACTCTTGCCAAATGATACTACCAAAACTGTTGGTAAGAGTCTTTGGACATGTATTATCAAATCCAAACAATTATTGAACAAAACTCTACTATACATGTGCGGAGTGGAAATGAAACTTCTTTTTGGCAAGACAAGTGGGTTAGTGATCATACTTTATCAAGTATATTTCCAACTCTATACTGATTGTCCAGGAATAAATTTGTTGTTTTGAAAGAGATGGTTGTTGTTACTAATGGGATGCCTGCATGGGATTTCAAATTTTGTAGAAACCTCAAAGTATCTGAACTAGCCATGGTTATTCAGCTACTTCAGCTTGTCAACAATCCTATTCTCTTTGAGTTGGGTGATGATTTTCTATCATAGTCTCCAGGTAATTCTTTTTCTGTGAAATCTTGCTATAATGCAATTGAATTTGAAGGGCTAGTCAGATTTCCTCACAAAAGCTTATGGGATTCAAGAGTGCCTCAAAAGGTAGTTTTCTTTACTTGGACGTTTCGTTACAAAGCTGCTCTTACTTTAGATACTTTGAGAAACTCCATTGTTATCAATGGATGCATTTTATGCAAAAAAGCCGCAGAATCCAATTCTCACCTTTTTCTGCATTGTGCTGAAACAAGGAAAGAATTTCTTTATTTCTAGTTTTAGGCTAGCTTGGGTTTTCAGAGAAGATGTTAGAGCTAACTTATGGGATTGGAATAAGAGAAAAAGAAAATCTTTACAACATAAGTTGTGGGGTATGATTACTTTTGCAATTTGGTGGACTATCTGGAATGAACATCGAAGACTCTTCCAAGGTAAATAAAAACAATGGAAATTTCTAGTCGAAGAAGTAAAATGCTTACTCTACAACTGGTCGATGAGAACAAATATTTTTGGAAGGCATTCCCCCGACATGGTACTGCTCAATTGGGGAGGCGTTTTGGGTATCACTTAAGCTCAGTTAAAATTTTTGTTTCCTGTTTTTGTTGAGAAACTTTGTTGTTTTTCTTCTTGGTATTCTTAGCAGGCTGTAATAGTCTGTGATCTTTTGGCTATTAAGTAGCATTATACTTTACAGAACAACCACAAGTTAACTTGTTTCTCTATTAATAGATTTGGCCCTTCTTGAGTAAGAAAAAAATTGACACTAACAAGGTCACTACATTTACTTAATGACGATGGATCACAACTTATGGTGTAAATGTACTTTTGATATTTACTTAACGATTAAAGCATGAGTTTAAACTTATTCATTTCAGTAGCATGTTTTAGATGTATCTCTATGAACAAGTTTAAGCAAGGTATGGTACAAGTTATTATTGAAAGACGATCCCAGATTTGTTAAAATGCACCTAAAACATGTTATTAAAATGAACAAGTTTAAGCTCATGTTTTATTGTCTTGAGTAAATATCAAAAGAACATTTACACCATAAGTTATGATCCATAGTAAGTAAATATGTAGTGATCTTTTTATTCACACCATAAGTTATGATCCATAGTCGTTAAGTATACATTTAGTGATCTTGTTAATGTCAATTACCCATTTGAATCGAAAAACACTGCTGGAATCGGATTTGGAGTTCTTGCAATGGTTTT
>JAJJMC010015296.1:1307898-1371234 GCA_023531435.1 Papaver californicum
AAAACACTGCTGGAATCGGATTTGGAGTTCTTGCAATGGTTTTGGTCAGTTTTAATGTATGGTTCGCGTGGAAAGGTGTCTAGTGACTCTGTTGTCACATAGAATCCATCTACTGGAAAACATAAGAAACTACCACCTGCGCTGATTGTTGGTAAGTGCATAAAATATGGATTTAATTATAACTGCAAGACTGATAACTTCAATATAATGTTTCTATCGGCTGACGAGGATAAATATTGGTGTCAGGTTCATGTATATACACTAGGAAGATCGAATTCATGGAGAGCAATGAAGAAGATTCCTTATAATCTACCGTGTCAAGAATTCCCCAGTAAGCTTCAAGAAGTACCGATATGGGGCGGCTTCCTGTTAATGGAGATCTTCACTGGATAGCATTTTGTAAATCAAAACAAGGAACCTCTCAAGTCATTCTTTCTTTTAGTTTTGAGAAACAAGTATTCGTAGAGATGCAACATAATAACATGTTGGATGCAAGATTTCAAACGAATTCACTATACATGTAGGTGTGCAATTTAGAGAAGTTGGACAGATATCATCTGATCGGAGACATCATGCATACTCGCAACTTCTCACACACTTGTCTCAATTCCAGTGATGCGGTTTTCATCACCGAAATACTTGTTAACAAAGAATTTGCTTCAAGTAGCCCATTTCCAATACTCTCCACGATCGCATCTTCACTTGACATAAGTGATGCCATCAACTTCACTCCTGCCATCTTTTCCTGCACTGTAGAACAGAACAGCGAGTTATAACAAGTGACGAATTACTAAGGTTTTACTCAAACAAACAGATACTAGAGTACCAACTGAAAAAAGATTAATAGTGGATATAAGTAGATGCATATGTCAAAAACAAATGCATTTCATTTCCGCTCAAAACCTAATTAGTCGGAGAGAAGATAATTTCACCGAAACTTAAGTTTGAAACGAGAACAATTTTGATATCCACAGACATTTTTGCATTGGTTTCAGATGTTAAGCGGTTTTCCATTTTCATCACTCTTATCTGACACTCAATTTCTAGAAACGAATTATCTGTGTATTCTCAGGCTTTGTTTTGTCTTTCATTCCCCAAAAATAGTGATACAAATCCAATCAAAAGCCAAATACCAGGAGGTAGAATCATGCTATTGTACCTTATCTGAACCTTCTTGAAGAGCTTTTATAGAAAGCCTAAATAGATTAGACGAGTAAGGAAGAATTGCCAATTTGAGATGATACACAGCTGAGAATAGAACTTGTATACATGCAGCTCTAACGTCTGAGTCTGTAATCACCTGCATTTAGACAGAAATGTGGTTATAGTTGGTATAAGTTGAGCTACTTAAATGAAACTCTGGTATAGAAGATTATGCTTCAAAGTTTGAAGTGAATTAATTCTGTCAGAAATTAGAAAATTACAATAGAAAAAGAGTTCTGTGATTATGTACAGTAAGTAAAGGCTATCTCAAAGGAGACTGATAGAAGCAAAATCTTGCTTATATCTGTTACTTCCTTATAAATCCACAATTCATTTTCTGACAGGTAAAATTCTAGAGAATCCTAGAGAGTATGTAAGAAATTGATCATAATCTTCATAACAAACATACAGCAGCAGAATTAATGAGAACAGGAAGAATTCTTTTCGTGAGTCGCTTCTTTCTGGGGTTCGAGATCTTCTGGCAAGCACTGATAATAACATTAGCCATGCATAAACGAAAAGAAAGCAGGGAAGGATTTTCAGGCCCACGGTTATCTTGAATCAGTTGCTGGATCACATAATTGAGGACTAAATTCGCTGTAGCAACATTTTCTGCATTAGGAACACCAGAAAGTGTGAAAACACCTCCAAATATATAGCTTTACACATCAGATGGCCTCACCATCATTAAATCTTAAAGAAAGGAGAACCAACCATGAGAACTCTTTTCCTTTTCAGCTGATTTACTTTTGCTCCTAGAGAACTCCTTCGATGAGTCTGAAGCTTGTAGCTCAGCACAAATCATCAGTGCTAAACAATCAATGCACCCGTGTCGTGCTTTAGAGACTAAAACATAGAAGAAAGCAACCAAATTAGTAAATTATTCTCTAGCATAATTATGAATATCAAAAGGGAATTGTCCTTTACCGCAAGGGAAGTACAAATTGCAAACAAGGACGCTTTTATCTTTTTGATTATATCCCGAGAACATGTGGCAGTCTCCAACTAGGATCGCATCATTGGATAGACAACCTAAAAATTTACAGGGAAAGATTTGTCAGGACATATATAATACATGTGCAGTTTTGTAAGCAATTGTTTATTAAATTGATGCAATCATTACACGAATACCAACGCAGTTGGGTTTCAATGACTGCTAAAAAAATGAAAAACAATATACTATTGCAATCTGTAATTACATTTCTTGCCAAGCCACAGGGACATACCTTAGGATGAATGCGACCACATAATTCGGCTGCAAGCTTCTGACATCTTCAAATTCATATTTATTAAATGCTCTAATGAAAAAAAAAGAGAGAAAAAAAAACAAAAAAAATAATGAATGTGCTACTTTCAAACAGTCTGAGGCCATTTCAAATGCAAATCGCTAACAATTCATACACATACATACCTGTTAACAAGAAGAACAGCAATACTTGAGCAGTTCTCATTGCTGGAGTTTGTTGTATCTGAAGTTTTTCTCGCAGAAAAAAACAATCATTCATTACTTCAATATAGTAGAGGGGTTTGGATTGGTGGTCAACGGAACAAATTAATTTGGTATAAATATTTCTGTAACCATATACTGAAGGAGGTTTTGGGTGTCGACAGTAGTGTCAATGATGAATGACATGCGTATAAGGTTAACAGTTCAACAGTGGTGGGGCGACCAGAAATTAAATACACCATTTATTTACAATCAGTGGAACTTTTGCAAGTACTTTTTTCAGTTATTTCTTAAATCATGTTGAACCCTCACCAAGGTTCAAACTGCTGCATTCGATTTCAGTGATGATGAACACAACTTGTTGTTAAACAAATCAACCATGATGGCCTAATTTGGTATAGATCAAAACAAAAGAGAAATTAAAAACATACCATACACAGTGCATTCATTGAGAAGATGACCATACATAATGGAGGAGTTAAGATTATCAAATACTCTTAATGGAGGAAGCCTGATTATGAGCAGTGGACAGAGACGATCAAACAGAGAATCCCTCAATTTACAAGAATCATCACCATTATCTATTCCACTTGCTCCTCTAGCCAACAACTTTTTACACATCCTGCATACATGATAGGTAAGCCAATTCAAGATCAATGGTAAAACATCACAAACAGATGTTGTTTGCAGGAAATGAACGGAGAAAAGTTCCCTGATTACTTATTTACTCAACATTACAACCAGAGGTTGTTTGCAGGAAATGAACGGAGAAAGGTCCCCTGATTACTTATTTACTCGTTCATTTTCTCATAAGTAATAAAAATAACATCTCAATTAACAGAACAGTATGTGTTTCCAGTCAGATATAATGGGAAATTTCTGAGATGATAGCAGATTTTCAAGAAAAAAAGAAAGAAAAGAAGTAGAAAAGCTAATTATTAACAAGTAGGAATTGGATGTGTTAACAAAGCTTTGATAACAAATTTTTCAAAACATAAATAGGCCACCCCTCCATCAAAGGAGAAAAACGAGAGATGGGCAGAGCCACAACATTGCAGAAGACCCATCCCAACAGGTGAAGCAAAGACCCATGGTATGACCTGTTACTGGAGGAAAGGCAATTGAGCTCACCAGAAAAATAACAACAGCCTTAGATATAACACTTCAAATGCAACGCATTTTTGCCAAAAATAATTAAAGATACACTGATTATCAACCACTAATAATCTTAAAACACCGTACCATAAGGGCGAAGGAAAGAACTCATCTTTTTGTCAGTAACTCAATAGTCAATATAGATAGGCATATTATGAATCAAAGCTTAATAAGACATCTATTTATTTACTATATTAAATATATACTCACTCCTTCTGTCCTTGCATGTAGAGGAGAATACGAGGGAGTAACACATTTGGGGCACCAGCAAGGTGCTCACTGATGCAACTCAGAAAACGGACAATAATCACATTTGAGGGTTCTGAAAACATCTTGTCCACTAATTTTTCAATAAAAATGCTCCAGTCTTCAACCTACCAAAGTTCAAAAACGTTAGTCCAAGAAATATATAGTCTAAACGCGGAACAACATTATAGCCAAAATCACAGCTAAAGACAGTTCGGCACATGCTAAAAAAATTGATAACATGAGAAGCCATAGTATTAAACTGTTAACGTTGTTTTTAAGATATCAACTTTCTGTCATCATTATTTTGATTAAATCAAGTATCAGATTAGAATTCCTATACACGTTTTAGCAGATACAATACTAATATAGATCGTGAAGCCTAAATTTACTAGATACAAATACATTAGAAAAGTGGCACTTCTTCAGAAAACCTTCATCGACTAAGTAGATAAAAAAATAATCTAGAAACAATGTTCCTCGAGGGGTGATTCTGGAACCTGATATTGTTATTCATAGATACTGAGTGCTTCCCTCATTGCTCTTTCTAACCAATGGTATGCCCTCTGCGGCTCTGCTCTGCCATCTAAAAACCCCACAAATTTCAGACCTTAACTCATTTTGCGCTCACAGTCACAGCTACTAAAAACTCCAACAGTATAACCTAAGCAAGGGAAATTGTGTCTTTAGACTGGAAATTTAACCTTGCTCCTGCTGTGAAGTGCTCTTTTACTTTCGTTTGTCCAATACTCAACTGGTGTTCTTAATCTTGTTCAGGAAATCAAAAATTAAAAACCCTAGACTTAACGTTTTACCCATGCCTAGCTTTAAGGTTTCAGGAACAAGAATAAAACTGAATAACCCTAATTTACTAGAGATCCTGGCTTCCTATCTTCTCTAGTATCATGTCCCACGATCAGGCAGAAACAACAACATCTATACAACATATAAATGCTGAATTATAGAGATGATGAAACAATAAGCTAATCTTACACTTTTTGCCCACTCTGGCACAAGCCCAAGTATTCCATCACTGTCAAAATTTGAGCCTGCAGTAACATAAAAAGAAAGTAAGAAATAAATCCAAAAAAGACACTCAGAGCTCAAGAAGTATATACTGCATTATTCTATACTTCTTAAAGTTACTGTTTGTTTTAATATCCAACTGAACTAGACAAGGATAAACTAGACTTAATGTCATTATCTATGTAATTACTGTAAAGGCACAAGCGAGCATCCAGACCATCAATCAAAGCGAAATAAAACATGGCGATGATATAATCCGGCTTGTAACCACAAGAACAATGTGGAATCTACCCATAAATACGTTTGGCACACCATAGAAGTAGGAGGAGCATACCTCTGCCTTCTCCACCAGGAGTTCTTGAAAGTTCGGGGTTATGATAAAGATTGCTGTAAAGAAAAAAAGAATGCTATTAGACTAATAAGGAGATCTATAAGAACAATGATGTGGGGTTAACAAGCCCCTGTCAAGCAATCAGACACTGGAGGACTTATGGTATTATTTTCCAATAAAAAGAAGTAATTCAAAAGTTCGCAGAAAACCTGAGATAGTCGATTAACATAATTATCAAATTAGGACTCTTGTTATGGGATTTGAGCGCTGCGGCAAGAGCATCACATGCAGAAGATCTTGTACGTTCATCTGGAGAGTAAACGAGGTGAGCTAGATCAGGCAGAACTAAGTGAGGATCTGCATCAAGAACGAAAAGCCATCAAATAACACACTAAAGGCCTTCTCCAAAAAGATATTAATTTTCAAGCTGAAAGTAGTCAAATTAATATAGCATCTCATTGGAGAATACTAAAAGTATCATATCACAATTGAGAATTATGTACGCTGTCACAAAATGAACAAAAAATCAGGACCACAATTTTTTTTAATGATATTATAGCATAAGCCCAGAGAACTAACCGGTCATCATCGGGAGTAAACTGGAAGATTGTATGTGTATGGAATGTTCGTCGTCTCAAGGCGATCTACCAGGTGTTTGATCATGTCTTTTCTGCAGAATTTATGGCGAAAAATCCAGAGGGAAGCAAAAAGGTTAATCCATCAGAGATTAATAGAAATCACACAAAAGAGCGAAAAAGAGAAGGGAAAAAAAAGGTAGTAGGAACAAATTAATATTGCAAAAATATATTTTACCGTATAGAAATTGGGAGTGCTTTTTCTGAACCAGAAGACACATGGATAAGTTCTGAAACGACATCAATGGCGTTCCTCCTCTGTAGGGAATTCCCGGAACTAAGGCGCGCGAAGACTTCCTGAAGGCATTCGCTATCAATGTTTCTAGTGATACATGTTTGAGTTAAGTTTCGGGCCAAACATCACAGCATCAGAAACAAAAAACAATTCTAAAGGTTAAGATGTCCAAGGCAGAGCATAGGAAGGATACCTGCTACAGAATTCAGCAATTAACGAAACAACAGCTTTGGCAATGCTATCCCTCTCATCTAGAAGGTTTAGCAACAAGGATAGAACTTCTTCGGACAGCTGGTTATCAAGGAAACCGCTTTCCTTCGAAGTAAAGTTTCTGTTAAAGAGAGTCACCCTTAGAATACAGAAAACTTGTTCTATCACATCTTCGCCAACACATTGAAGCTTCAGGAGAAGAAAGAAGAAAACTATTAGAGCAGCACACACTTTTCGTTCCCACATTAGAGATTAAAAAATAATTTACAGAAGGACTTTGCCTTTAAATTGACTTCCATGAACCCAATTTTCAAATGATAATATGTATTTACATCTGGTTTCCAGGTTTATATACATCCTTCAGCCCAGGTGGTCTCAACAAGGAAGAGGTCACAAAATGACTTTGGGCAGCCCTCAACTCAAGATCTTCACCAAAGACATTGTGGAGAAGAATTCTCATACTCTAAGCCAAGTGACTCATTTGCATATGATGGTAACACCAATATATGTATAATAGGAGCACAGTTTGGAACAATTTCTTTTGACTTATTCAGTACCAATTGAAATCTATAGCCTAGGCTGAAGTAAATGAAAAGGTGAGAGAACACACTCATACTACAGCATCGTAGTATCGACAAGAATAAAAAACTCATAAGTTAATATCTAGTGAAGCATCATTTACTTGCCTGCGACAAGAGATTCCGTGATAATTGCAAACTCTGTTCTGACATTGCAATTTCAAACTGCTTGTTGTTAAGGCGCCCCAATATAAGAGAAATACAACTCACGAAGAACTTGATGGTATCTATCCCGCCGTCTTTATTTCTAGATTGATCATCACTGTAGTCCATCGTATAAAACTGCATAATACTGTAGGGTGAGACCTGAACAAATTAACTACAAAAGGCAAGAAATAATTGGATTGGAAAATAAACCTCCTATCACAAACACAGATAATGAAACAATATGGGGCCAGACAAATATTTTAGGTGGATACTAGACATCACTTTGCAAAAATGTAGAGAAAATAATTGAAGAAACCCCTTCAATCTCAGCGCTAAAAGGAAAGTATAAAATAGAGAGAAAAAGAGTGGAAAAAAAGGTGTATAGTTTAAGCTGATATAAGTATATCTTTCATCCCCGTTTGTTTTCATGTAAATTCAAGTGTGTGCACAATTATCAAGTTCCCATTTTTGAGATTCATAGAGTTAGAAAGTTTTTGACCTGGATGCCTGATATATACTGGTTCAACGTCTTCATGTAGCTCTTAGAAAATCTGTAGTCCTCCAACCGCAGAAGCATGCAATAGTGTTTCCAACAAGAAGAAAGTAAAGCCATTCCAGTTTTTACTGTATCTCCACCTGTTTCCAGAGGCAGTCGAAAACGAACTGTGATGAATAGAAGTATGAACACAATGTAACAGATCTGTTAATGGTCAAAATAGAGGATGGAGGACAAGACCTGCCTGCTCGGGAATAAGAGTATAATGCCCCTTTATCTCCCGCAACCACTGTAAAACTTGCTCCAATCCTTTTGCATGTAAAGGCCGGCTTTTTCTGCTCCACTGCAGGTAAGTTTGCAACATAAAAAGTCAATAGTTCATAAAGTGCAGATCAAACATCAACCATCAACCAACAAAAAATCAGATGATATGAAACGCCCAGCTCATAGAAACTTGATGCAGCTTAGAACTTTAGTTCGACCCCAAATGGTTATGATATTCTGCACCAGTTTCCTAAGGTTCCACAAAGTGCCAACAATAACATTTGGGTGTAGAATACCGTTGACCACTATCAGGATAAACACAAAATTGTACACATATAATGCTACAGTTACACAATTCGTATGTGGTTACACTTTCCTTAAGAAGATAACATTGATAGACTACAACAGCAATTATTCATCTCTTAGAAAAAGTTTGATTTGCCTTTGCCATGCCCTACAAGTTTTTGCTGAAGTCTTATATATTATTCTTCTAGCCAGAAGGCATCCTGAGTGTACAATAAAGGAAGCACTACATAAGATGACACCTTGTACTGGAAACATTTATTCAGTGATAAAGTACTAAGCAGCAATCGAGTCTTTTGCATTCAAAGTCTTTTCACACTTCACTAATGTTTCTTAAGCTTTATACAGATACATGAAATATATCCGACCAATCATCCAGCAAAGAACCATGGTGATATTCAACACTTTTGCCTGCCAATTTAAGAGAAAACAACAGAAGTTAAAGAGTTGATAGACGGAGCTGTGCAAATAACATACAGCCAAGAGTTTCAGCACAAGAGTAACGAGTTCATCCAAATGATTCCAAAGTATAAACTCCATCTCCATGTTTTCAGTGCCCTGTGGAAGTGCAGAAATTGAATTCACTTGCTTCTCATTACTAGCAGTAGTTGTTGACATAGCAAGTATTTTTGCTTTATCTGCGGACAGCGATCTCTTTGAAGTAGATGCATTTATTATTAATGCTTCAGTAAGCACAAGAATGCAATCAGCAACAGCTACTGTAAGACGAGTAGGTAATTCAAATCCGTCCTGCAATTTGCTACAAGAACAGTTGCTCAGAGATTAGCTTACAAAGAAAAACAAAGGTAAAATACCTTAATCATGGAAATATAAGCTTGTGAAGCTAATCAACATGCCAACCACCAGATAAGGAACAAGGACATGACTTACTACTACTTCGTACATCGAGTTTACCAAAAATCAAAAGAATGCCCTTAAGAGGAATTAATTTAGTCTGTACGGTGTGATTGGAAGATTAAAAATACAGCTTACAAAGGTTTTGGGCAGCTACAAAGATTGAGAAATGAAAAGGTCATGGATTAACTAAAACATGAACCACAAAAACAACTAACAGTATTTTCCGTAAATTAGCAAATGGTTCCTCTCTTTTATTGCAATTTATTTTGATTGATAAGTTAGAATGCATACAGTCAACATTTGTAACTGTAGCAACACAAATTAAAACTTATTGGAGATGAAAAATTCATACCTCCCACTACAAACAACAGATGAAAGATCTGAAATTGAAGAGGAAAAAATCTTCAATAATTTCTGGTGCTTCACTAGTATCCCTGTGGTTAAGAAAATATCAGTTGACAGATATCCTTCGATTTAAGAACCAAAATGAGAAATCTCCATTAGTTAACACATTATATCAAAGTTTTTCCCTAAAGTACCAAGTCATATAAGCTGCTCTTAAGTCCAAGTTATACATAATGTTGGAACAAAATGGTAATAAAAGTTTAATTGGTCTACTTATTCATATAATAACAACCTCAATAATACGCGATTCTGCAATTAAGAACAGCATCCAAAGATTCCCGATGCTCGAAGGAACTGAGAAATGAAGTAATTTCATTACCAATATCTGAAGATTGCTTGTTAGTTATCCCATGTTCTACAAGTGCGTGTATCAATGTGCACCCTCCAAGAGCGATATAACGGTCATCTTTTCTCTTAATAATGGTCACTAGATCATCTGCAAAAGCTTCAAAAACAAGTTCATCTTCGAATAACCAATTAAGAAGTATCAAAACTTGGTTTGATCATCTTGAATCCTTCCACATCAATGAATGCAAAATAAAAAATTGAAAATTCATTTACTAAACAAAAATAAAAGCTAAAACTTAAAAACAAAAACAAATTCCGTTTCTTGAGAAATCTCACATTTTCAATCATCGGAACAAGAATTTGATCCAATGGCTCTTGTTTCTCTACAGCATCCCTAACATACTTTTTAAGAACACATAATGGTTCTTCCAGACTCCCTGCAAAACCCTAAATCATCAAAACTTTTGTATTTGGAATGGAAAAAATAAAACCTAATTCATACACGAAAATTTAAAAAGTATTACCAGAAGTTTTCATAGAAGCAGAGCCAAGATAAGAAATGGAGTCTTCTAGTTTTTTGGGACGAGAAGTGAGAAGAGTGTTGATTACTTTACCGACGGTTGAATTAGTCGAATCTGATATCCATAAGTGTGGTTCATCCATTTCTGTAAGCAATTTAAGCTTCTCTTCGTTTTTAGGGTTTCAGATTGTTAATTGTTAAACTATTTTGCGCTAATTTGTAGATTGGCTCTCGCGGGGAAACCAGAATCGATCAAGAGAGAGAGGGTTTGGGTTCTAAAAATATGTGGCGAACTATTTGAGAACCGAACTCTAACCAAAGAAACCCAGAAAAATATCTAAGAAAAAGGCGCTCGTAACCAAAGAAGTCGGGGCATGATACAAAATTAGCATTTTTTATTTTAAAGTATGAAATTTATTTAACGAACTAGAGACCGATTACACGAGGGGATGGGGTTGAATAGTCCTAAAATCGTGTTGATAAATTTCTTATCTGACTGCTATCACCGTCAGACCCTGTAAAATTAGCATATTTTTGATTTGGTTGGAATAGAATTAGCATATACTTTTAATCATTTATAAAGTAACCTTACATAGGGGCTCCATTCTCCATAGAGGGGCTCCCCTGGATTCAAGGTGACTCAAAAATCCGTTAAGGGATATCCTAGGAGCTATATTAAATGTTCATATTACCTTTCTATCTATGAAAAATTCTAATTTGCTTTCAATCAATTAAAACCTAAACAAAACAAAACCTTATAAAATTGTAATTCCAATTCAAAACCTTTCCCTCTCCTTCCATATCTCCTCCTTCTCCATTTCAACCGAATTTCTCCATCGAATCAATTAATTGGCGATTCGAAAATTTCGTCGTCGATTAAACTCTAAAGTTCGTGATGAAGAATCCTACTAAAGGTGTAGAAGGTAGTAGTGATGACAATCAAAAACAAACAAACAACCTAATGAAGAAATTGAAGAAAAAATCGGTGGTGAAGGAAATCAAACTCCCCAACCACAACAAATGGTGTATATAAGCTATCCAATCGAACCCATGTTATTTTTAGAACCCTAAAGTGATCGATTTTCTTGTTTGATTGATGGTTTTGTTACAAAATTGGTTTACAGAAACATTTGCGGTTGGGTTCGATTGGAAAATCCAACCGTAAATGTATGTTCTCAAGAACTTACGGTTGAGTTCCATTCGACCCCAACCGTAACTGGTTTCTTTTGAATTTCACGGTTGGGTTATTAAAATACCCAACCGTAAATCAGAAGGAAGGAGATGAAGATGATATTTTACGGTTGGGTTCGATTCTGAACCCAACCGTAAACTATTTTAAACTCAAACCCAACCATAAAATTATATAAATAGATTTGAAGATTTTTTTCATTTCTATCTTGTATAGAATTGAAAGACGAGGCCAACCCAAAAAAAATGAGGTCAATCGGACATCATATGATGGAGTTATGATCAAAACGGTGAAATACAAAAAGAATTCCAGGAAGAATTACGGTTGGGTTTCTTGGACTCGGACCCAACCGTAAATCTGGGGATTTTGGGTGAGATTTTTGTGTCAGATTTACGGTTGGGTTTATTGGGTCGAACACAACCGTAATTCTTCATGGATTTTTTTTTTGTATTTCACCGTTTTGATCATAACTCCCTCATATGATGTCCGATTGACCTCATTTTTTTTCGGGTTGGCTTCGTATTTTAATTCTCTACAAGATAGAAATGAAAAAAATCTTCAAATATATTCATCTAATTTTACGGTTGGGGTTGAAGATTAATTACGGTTGGGTCATATGCTAAAACCCAACCGTAAAACTGTTACGAGTGTTTGTTAGTTATGGTTGGGTTCTAGGATGAACACCTAACCGTAATTGTTAGTTACGGTTGGGTCCGATGCTAAAATCCAACCGTAAAACTGTTACGATTTGGTGTTCATCCATGAAATTACGGTTACGGTTGGGTGGGAAGAACACCTAACCGTAAATGGTGTTTACGGTTGGGTTCGACATGAAAACCCAATCGTAAAATTCTCTGAATAAAAAAAAACCATATTTTTTTACGTAATTTCATCAAATTTGAGTCATTAAAAGATCAAGAGTTTAAGTTAGAGGTATATCTCACTACTCTAGTTGATTGAATCAAAATCTAGGGTTTTTTAAAAAACCCTAAAAAATTCTCTTACAATTCTTCTAAGTTTTCTTCCCACCAAATCAAAAAAGAAAAAAAATTGATTTGATTTGATTAAGTATAAGATTATTTTAGATTAATTATGATTAACATAATCTATTAGCTAATTAGTTTACTAATATTAACTAATTAAGGATAGTTTAGTCATTATGAGAATATCATGGATAAGGAGTTTTTAAATTTTACTTGAAATATCTCTATTTCATCTTCACATGGGAGCCCCTCTACGGAAAAGGAGCCCCTATGTAAGCTTACTTTATAAAACGTGAAACACAAAAAATTCCAAATAGGTGGCTTGTAAGACGTCTCAAATTGTTATCTTTCTGTAGTTTCCATCCGTTTTCGATGAAGATTTTTCAGACAATGGTTATCAAGTCAAAGAAAAAAGATATGGTATTTAGATAAGATCATTGAACAATGATAAGTTGATAATTGATTGATAGTTTGAATGACATACACTCAATTGTAGTCGTACTATTGATATGAAGCCACATCGATGAAGTTTGAAAATTCAATTCTTTAAGCTATATATAAGTTTCATTTCATGTGCATGTTTTCTATTACTGCTCTTATCCGAAGTGATCAAAAACATGAATAAGTTACTTTTTAGTACTGTTCTTACAATTCTTTTGCTTAGATATGGTGCGATAAATGAAGCCGTATCATCCACAACCAAGGTACATAGCTTTGTAAATTCATGGAGTTCTTATATATAAGTAATCGGATTTTTTGTGTTTTTAAGAGAACTTAAAAAAGTTTTTGCAAATTTGCAGCACTATATAGTGTATATGGGGGATCATTCGTACCCGGATGTGAATTCCGTTATCACATCGAACCATGATTTGCTTGCATCAGTTACCGGAAGGTAAATACTTTTTAATATCAGCTTGTACTTGTTACAGGATGGAAAACCATGGTCTTCTCATGGGAAAAAAAATCATCTAATTTTCTCTTTTATCGAATTTCGTTTTTAGTATTCGTCAAGCTGAGGAAGCAGTAGTTCACCATTATAGCAAGAGTTTTCGAGGGCTCTCGGCTATTCTCACACCAGAACAAGCACAACAGCTTCGCGGTAAGCTCGATTTGTACACCATTTTATATACCTAATGCAGAGTCATTTTATTTACTAATCCATTACTTTTGTTTTTGGTTTACAGAAACAGAATCAGTTATTTCAGTTTTTGAAAGTAGGATTAACCAACTCCATACTACTCATTCTTGGGATTTCCTTGGAGTAGATGCTATTCCACAGTATAACCAACTGACGGAAATTGATTCGAAATCTGATGTGATCGTTGCCGTCCTAGATTCTGGTAAATATGTGCAACTCAACTGAATTGACAGCTTATTGAATTGTAGTATATACTTCAATTAGTATACAATAATTTAAAAACTAGTCCTTACAGTTTTTCGAGTGGAGATTGAGAGTTCGAGTTTTATACCTGAATTTGTAGGTATTTGGCCTGAGTCAGAGAGTTTTAATGATAAAGGATTCGGGCCTGTTCCCAAGAGATTCAAGGGAGAATGTGTTGCTGGTGATCAGTTTACAGTCAAGAACTGCAATAGGTAATTCATAGTTTTCATTCAAAACTTTGAGGTGAATCGTAAATTTTACATTTTAACTCATTGTTTGGAATCGCATTTTTGTAGGAAAATAATTGGTGCTCGGTACTACTCGAAAGGATTTGAAGCAGAGTATGGAGTACTTGAGTCCTTTAACAGAACCATTTTCAGATCCCCTCGTGACAGCGATGGCCATGGAACTCACACCGCATCCACAGTAGCTGGGTCAGTAGTTAATAATGTGAGCTTATTTGGTATGGCTAGTGGAACTGCAAGGGGCGGTATGCCGAATGCAAGACTTGCTATATACAAACCATGTTGGTTTGTAGTTTGCAGTGATGCTGATCTCCTTTTGGCTTTCGATGATGCTATTGATGATGGAGTCGATATAATCTCTCTCTCTTTAGGCGCTGCGCCTACAAGTTTCTTTACTGACGTTTACTCTATTGGTTCTTTCCATGCATTCAAGAAAGGCATTCTTGTTTCTGCTGCTGGTGGAAATGGAGGACTTCCTGGCACCGCGATTCATCCTGCTCCTTGGATCCTAGCAGTTGCTGCTAGCACTATTGATCGAGAGTTCAATTCCAATGTCCATCTTGGCAATTCAAAGATTTTGAAGGCAAGTATTGAATAATATGCTGATCAATGAACATAGTACATATCTATATACCATGCTGAGCTAATCTCAAAGAGGGTAACATTTCAGGGTTCCGCAATAAACCCACTTAAGATGGATAACTACTACGGGATTATATCGGCGACTGATGCTGCTGCTACCGGTGTTCCATTGAGGAATGCAAGGTATGCTTTGTCACATGGACATGGTATTTAAACGTACAGTATTAGTCATGATATGTATTTGGTTTTGCTTTCTAACACTTTCTGTTTACTTTTAAGCTTTTGCTACAACAACACTCTTGACCCTGACATGATTAAAGGAAAGATAGTGGTGTGTTTGGGCGAGGCAGTGACTAGCGATATCAGAAGTGACAAAGGCATCGTTGTAAGAGATGGGGGTGGTGTTGGGATGATTCTTATTGACCCATCAATTGGAAATGATTTCGGCTTTCAATACGTCATTCCAACTACTCTTCTTGATCCAAAAGAAGCAGAGCTTCTTCAGGAATATTTAACCACAGAGAAGTAAGTTCTTAAAGTGCGCTTTTCAAGCCATTTCTCTAATTGAAAGGGTTCAAGATATTTTGTTGAACAACACTAATGTGGAGAGCAAATATTTTTGTTTTTTATGTCAGGGAACCAATTGCTAGAATTTACCCAACAAGAACGACAACTCTCAACACCATTCCTGCACCTAAAATGGCCGTATTTTCTTCCATGGGACCAAATATTATCACTCCCGATATTATCAAAGTAGGTTTTCTGCTTGACAATCAGAATATATGAATTAAATTTTTTATTAAGCGCAGTATTATAGTTGAAAATCATATGTAATGAGTAAACATGCGACAATTTTACATGTTTTCATCTCAATAAGGGGGTTCATTGCAGCCTGATATAACAGCACCTGGGGTAAACATATTGGCAGCATGGTCTCCGGTAGGTATTGAATTCACTGGCGGTCGATCCGTTGACTTCAACGTTCTTTCAGGCACTTCCATGTCTTGCCCACATGCTTCTGCAGTTGCCGCTATCATAAAGAGTCACCACCCTTCTTGGAGTCCATCAGCTATAAAATCAGCAATAATGACAACAGGTTAATGATACTCGCAATTGAACAATGATTATTTCACCAAATTTTCAATTTTCATATAAAAATTTGCAGCTTATCAATGAACATTGATGATACAGCTACAGTGATGGACAATCAGTGGAGACCGATATCAAAAAATCCAAATGGTACAGGAACGACTCCATTCGACTATGGATCAGGGCACATAAATCCCGTGGCAGCGCTTGATCCTGGACTGGTATATGATTTTGGCGCCAGTGACATAATAAACTTCCTATGTAGTACCGGCGCCAGCCTTGCACAAATTCAAAATCTCGCTGAAACACCATCACTCACATGTAACAACCTACCAATTCCAACCTATGATCTAAATTACCCTTCAAT
The DNA here is from genome assembly GCA_023531435.1 of Papaver californicum. Lineage (NCBI taxonomy): Eukaryota > Viridiplantae > Streptophyta > Magnoliopsida > Ranunculales > Papaveraceae > Papaver > Papaver californicum. Next base: position 1,324,082 of record JAJJMC010015296.1, read on the forward strand.
TGGTGTAGCCAATATGAACAGAAATGTATCAGTTCTACGCACAGCGACATACTATGGTCATAGCCCAACAGTTTTTAAAGCCGCTTTCAAGAACCCACCTGGAGTGAGAGTTGTTGTGGAACCGCATGAACTTAAGTTCCAAAAAGCTGGTGAAAAGATGTCATTTAGGGTTCATTTCATGCCTTACAAGACTAGTAATGGAAGTTTTGTGTTTGGCTCTATGACTTGGAGCAATGGTGTATACAAAGTTAGGAGTCCCATTGGAGTTAATGTGACTTCAGTCTAGTTAGTAGCTAGAGTTTTAATTTCCAAGAATGTAAGCTTGTTATCAGCGGTATCCAAGACATTTCAGAACCTTGCCTGAAAAACTAAAAGCAAATACATATGTAGGCCTTGCAGGATTCAGTATTGTCCTGCGTCAGGCACAAGTGACTCGGCCACTTTAGTTCGAGAAGAAGATAAATCGAAGCACATATCATATGAGCACTTGCAATGAAATAATTACATACAGCTTTAAGCTTTTCATGTCGTCTCATTTGGCCTGACATTACAAACAAGAAAAAGAAAATCTCTATATCTATCATCATCATCCGTGTTCTATACAATATCATTAGTACTGTTCTCTACTTTATTTGTATTTATTGTATCACTTCATGTTAAAAATATTAATATGGAAAGGATTATATTTAGGGAATCATTCCTATTGTTAATATCCTCCTATTCTAGGAATTGTTGTACAAATATAAATAGCCTTGTAATCCCTGTATTCAAGATATGTGAAAATATAGAAAAAATTCTCCAAAATTGTTTTCTATTTTCATCATGGTATCAGATATGGATTTTTTGATCAATTAACAATCGATCTTCCTCGACGCTCATCATCTACCAATCGTTAATCAGTATTGTTGCAGTCATGACAGGATCTGAAGACGGTAGCGTCCATACCGGCGAACCCGCTACAGCAGATACGACGCTAGCGGCTCAGTTGGTGGCACTACCCTCAAACCTGCCACAATCAAACGACAACACACAGAAGCAGTCTGTTCCTACGATTCATTTGAGTATAAAACTCAATGAGAACAATTACTCCATGTGGTCTTGGTTGATCCGTATGAAGATTTGCGGCCAAGGGAAGCTGCATCACCTCAGGCGTTCCGGAGCCACCTGGAACCGATGATTATGATTACCCACAGTGGGAACAAGAGGATTTAATCGTCTGTTCGTGGATGCTAGATAATATGGAGCCGGATATGGTGCAACAATATGCCGAATTCCCGACTGCAAAAGAACTTTGGAGGGGACTGTTTGCGACTTACAGTAAGGGAAAAGATGGCGTTCAACAGTTCATTTAATCGTTCGAGCAAACAACACCAAACAACACCAAAAAAGGAATTGATTCCCTTGAAACTCTGTACGCTAAATTACAGAGGCTATGGAGGGACATTGAGTTACGGGATCCAAATCATATGAAACATCCAGAGGGTATAACAATATGGAACACAAAGCGAGCAGAAACCAAATTATACCAGTTTCTGAATGCTGTCAGTGACGAATTTGACCAAGAAAAACGAGATCTGCTCCGAGAAAACCCATCACCTGAGGTGGAATCCGCGTATGCCACTATACGATCAGAGAGGGACCGGAGGCGTGTTATGGGTGCTGCAAAGAGGGACATTGAACCATCAACTGTCACCTCCGACACCGGAATCGGATCTGGATTCTTCGTCACACCTCACCCAGAAGAGAGAAATTACACCGCCGCTGTAACAAGCCACACCACCAAGCTGCAATCAGTCGCCGGTAGAGGGAAATCATCTCGCAGCGGCGGCGTTGACCGAAAAAACATGTGGTGTAGTCACTGTGGCAAATTCCGTCATAGCAAGGAGGACTGCTATCAGTTGATTGGGTTTCCCGAATGATGGAGGATCCAACGGAAGGAGGGGATAGGCGCTGGGAACATGGCCACGTCAGAGATTGGCAGCCAAGGAGGAGAGAAGGGCGACGACAGTGAGAAGGAGGAGCAGCCAGGTATGTCTTTTTTTGGGAAGTCGACCTATACCCCTCAGGTCCTTGCAGATCGGGTATCTGAACCTAACAAAACTAATCGGTGGTTATTTGAATGTGGCGCTACTGACACTATGACATATGACATAAATGATTTTATTAGTCATTCGGTACTGAATAGGGAAATGATTCAGATTGCAAATGGAGATCTCTCACAGGTTCATGAAGCGGGAACCATTGCACTGTCTCCAACACTAAAATTACAGAACTGTCTCTATGTACCAAATTTGTCTTGCAAGTTACTCTCTATTAGTCATGTGACAAAAGAGCTGAACTGTATGGTACTAATGTATCCGATTTTCTGTTTGTTGCAGGATATTCATTCGGGGAGAGTCATTGGACGTGGTGCTGAGCATCAGGGACTGTACTATGTGGATGAAGTGGCTAAACACGAAACTGCAGCGCTTTCTCAGGGGACAGTTGACATGCAACAATGGCTGTGGCATCGAAGGTTGGGGCATCCATCTGCAGGTTATCTCCATACATTATTTCTTAAGTTGTTTCCATCCAATAAAAAAAATGTCATGTGAAACATTATACTTGCTAAGAGTCATAAACAGTCTTATTCACAGTATGATTCTAGAGCTAAGTATGTGTTTTCCCTGGTTCATTCGGACGTATGGGGTCCTGCCCCGAATAACGATGTATGCATGTCAAACAGTGGTTTCAAGTATTTTATGCTCTTTTTAGATGATTTTTCTCGGATAACTTGGGTATATTTTCTCAAACATAAATCAGAAGTTCCGTCTAAATTTATAGCAACTTAGTTCAAACTCAGTTTCATACCCATATTCAGGTATTCCGTTCGGATAACGAAAGATAATTTGTCAATTTTACTCTTAAACAGTTCTTCAAGGAAAAAATTATCCTTAATCAGACTTCTTGCCCCTCTACCCCACAACAAAATGGCGTAGCGGAAAGGAAGAATCGTCACATTCTTGAAGTGACAAGAGCAATTATGCTCGAGTCACATGTTCCCACCTTTTTTTGGCCTGAAGCGGTTGCAACCTCAGTGTATCTCCTTAATCATTTACCCACTAAGGTATTAAATCTTCAAACTCCGCTTCAAGCCTTATCTATTCATATGAGTGTTCCGACAGCCTTGACACTCCAACCTCGTATTTTTGGATGTTCTGTTTTTGTCCATATTCCTAAAACAGAACGCTCTAAGTTTGATCCGTGCTCTATTAAATGTCTCTTTGTGGGGTATGGGATCCACCAAAAAGGATACCGTTGCTATAGCCCTCGCAGTCATCGTATGTATACCACGATGGATTGCGATTTCCTTGAAACTGAGTCCTACTATTCCACCCAGTCTACTGTCCAGGGGGAGAGTCCTAGTGATCCATTAGATTGGTTGAGCAGTCCAGTGTGGCCCGAAACAATCCCAACAGAGCAGGTAGGCGGAACCACCGAGACGTTGACTCCCATAGTACAAGTTTCTGATGGCTTGGATACGTCACTCCCGTCTAACATCCCTGAGGTTAGTGTTTCTACTGTGGCTTCTATTTCAGATACTCACTCTTCCTCACATAACTCTAATGATACTAGTCCAGAAGTTGCAACAGTACAGGAGACGGTTGAACCAACTCAGGAGAAGTATGTGTTGCCAGCACGGAGAACCATAGACATTCCTCCTGTTTGGTATGAACCAAAGTATAGTCTGAAAGCCATTCGGTACCCAGTAGCGAACCTAGCCAAGGGGAGCTTATCACCAATTTCTCATGCCTTTGTTGCATCTATATACACTCAGGAGGTTCCTAGAACAATATAGGCAGCGCTTGAGAATCCAGAGTGGTGTCAGGATATGAAAGTAGAGATGGGGGCATTAGAAAAGAACAAAACTTGGGAGAAGTATGTTTTACCACATGGAAAGAGAGCAGTTTGATGTCGATGGGTGTTCACTGTGAAGCACCGTGCTGATGGATCAGTCGAGAGGTACACATCGAGATTGGTAGCTAAAGGCTATACTCAGACATACGGTATCGACTATTCAGAAACTTTTTCTCCATTTACTAAAATTGAAACTATCAGAGTCTTGTTTTCAGTAGCACTAAATCGTGATTGGCCACTCCATCAGTTTGATGTAAAAAATGCATTCTTGCATGGCGATCTGAAGGAGGAAGTTTATATGGATCCACCTCCGGGATTCAAGTCAGGATTTTGAGATTCAGATGTATGTAAATTGAAGAAGGCCGTATACGGCTTGAAACAGTCACCTAGGGCATGGTTTGGAAGGTTTACAGTTGTTATGAAGAAGTATGGCTACATGCAGAGCAATTCAGACCATACATTGTTCCTCAAGAGAAGAGAAGGCCGGGTGACATGTTTGATTATCTATGTTGATGATATGATTATTACATGAGATGATTCTGAGGAGATATCTCAGCTCAGGCGGAATTTATTTCGGGAGTTTGAAATGAAGGACTTGGGAAAGCTCAAGTACTTTATGGGGATCGAGGTACTACGTTCAAAAAAAGGTATCTTCATTTCTCAAAGAAAGTACATACTGGATTTTTTAGTTGAGACATGTCTGCTCGATTGTAAGCCTGTAGATACACCTATTATGGTGAATCATGGGTTGAAGATAGTAAAGGGGGAAGAACCGGCAGATCGTACTCGATATCAGCATCTGGTAGGAAAACTGATTTACCTTTCTCACACACGACCTGATATTGCGTATGCAGTAGGTGTTCTGAGTCAGTTTATGCATGAGCCACAAGCTGATCACATGGAGGCTGCCTTAAGGGTTCTTCGATATCTGAAGGGGTCTCCAGGCAGTGGTGTTCTGTTATGAAAGAATTGTCACTTGGATGTTGAAGCATATACAGATGACGACTGGGCAGGTAGTCCGATGGATAGGAGGTCAACTTCAGGTTATTTCACTCTGGTTGGAGGGAACTTAGTCACCTAGAAAAGTAAGAAGCAGAAGGTTGTGGCACTTTCAAGTGCTGAGGCGGAATTCCGAGGGATAACTCGAGGTCTGGCAGAGGTGTTGTGGTTACAGAAGTTGCTAGCTGAGGTTGGGTTTGCGGTGAAAAGAGCATGCAAGTTGATGTGTGACAACCGTGCAACCATTAGTATTTCAAAGAATCCAGTACAACATGACCGCACGAAACATGTTGAGGTTTATCGTCACTTTATCAAGGAGAAATTGGAGAATGAGATTATCGTTATTCCTTTTGTACGTTCTGAAGATCAACTAGCAGATATTTTCACTAAGGCCGTAAATGGGAGGATTTTCAGAGATGCTTTGTGCAAGCTGAATATTGGTGATCCTACTATTCAACTTGAGGGGGAGTGTTAGAAATATTAATATGGAAAGGACTATATTTAGGGAATCAAATTCCATAATATTTGTAATTTCCTATTGTTAATATCTTCCTATTCTAGAAATTATTGTACAAATATAAGTAGCCTTGTAATCCCTGTATTCAAGATATGTGAAAATATAGAGAAAATTCTCTAAAATTGTTTTTTATTTCATCACTTCCATCATCTTGTTTCTTCGTACTTCTAAGAGTGAAACGACATGCTTCAACTGCATCATTGATCGACAAGAATATGGAATCCTTGCCTATTGTCTCAATAAGATTCGATAACATTAGCTTCTCAATCACTTCTCTCATAGGATTGGCTAATACCACGCTAATTCCTTTTCTTTCTATTACCTGAACCATCTCCAAGATGATGACGCGACCGCGGCAATGACAATCTAGCTGCTAAAGTGGAGTCATGTCTCTTTTTTGTTTGTCGCATTGACGATCCCGACAAAGACGACACAATTTTACTTTTCCATTAAGGACAACTAAGTGATAGGATTAGCATGGATGAGAAATACTGTTGTAACGAGAGATCGAACGAGAACAATAATAGAGATCGAGACACAGAGATTTACGTGGTTCACTAACTGTTACGTTAGCTACATCCACAACAGAGAAAGCAGAGTTTTATTATAGAGCACAATACTGAGATACTCATATTCTAGGTACAACGTATGTATATATATAGGGCAAAGAAATAAACCCTAATTCGACTAGAAAACGAAAAACGAATCCAGCGATAATACATTACGTATACCGTTTAGTCGGAGGGCGCTTCCCCCTAGCCCCCTGGACCCCTGACTCGCTGACCGGTCAGCGAGACCACCGCCGAGGGGCTCTGCCCCTCGGACTCCCCGTAGTGTTCCGACCAACAACTGATTCAAAGCACCAACAACTGATTCAAAGCATATCAGCAAATACATTTACAATGAAAATCTGAAAAGGATCTATCATCCCCCTATGCACGATAACATTTATTCGAATCACTTAGTTGGCTCCTGCAATGGTTTGGTTTATACATTTCAACACCGATTATGGATCCCATCTATATTTGTAATCCCCTTACCAGAGAATACGTTTATCTCCCTGAACTAGTTGTAAAGAAAGAAGATATGGATCCAGATCTTCTTTGTATGGTTAGTGGAGAGGTTAGCATGGATGGCTTGACAACGTGTAGATTCGGATATGTTCGGTCAACCAATGAGTACAAGGTTGTTAGAATCCACTACCTCAATTTTGCGGAAGGAAATGTCGAAGTGTACACACTTGGCAGTGGTTGTGGGTGGAGGGCGATAAATAGAGTTCCCTGTCGACTGGGGATGTTGTTCGGGAATGTGGGTACCTATGCAAATGATGCTATTTATTGGATTTCATCCAGGATTGACGTTCTTGTGTTTAATTTGGCTGATGAGGAGTTTCGATTGCTAACTGCCCCTCCATGTATGCAAAATATTCCGCTTAGACATAATTATAGATATGGACTTGTAGCACTGGGAAGGCATTTGTGTCTTTATATGAATAAATCACGTATGGAATTCTGGTCCTTGATGAAAAGTAGCGACTAGAAGGAGACCTCCTGGTGTGTGGAGTTTGATATGGATTACGAAGCCGTACTAGGTTCTTGTACGGTGGTTGGTATAGATTGCGAAGCCATAGTAGGTTTTTCTCGTAGAAGGACGTTTCAGCCGATTTTACTTACAAAAGGTGGAGAAATCATATTCTTATATGATAAATCCGTGCTTTATTGTTATGACACAAGAACAACACTTTTGCGGATGATTTCGGACGAAACATCAACCGTTTATTTCAAAAAAGTCGAAGTAATTTTCACGTAGATAGCTTTGCATCATTGGAAGCTATGGGAGAAAGTTCAAAGAGATGCACAGTTCGACCACTTCGGGTTCGTACTCCATGGGATGATGTTATTGATGAGTTAGACCGAGTTGGTCTGGATGAGAAAATTGATACGATCCGTTTCAGACTCAGGTAATCGGCATTATGATATCCCCCTCAAATTGAGTTTTGAAAGAGTTCACAATAAAATATTATCACTTATTTGGTTACCATACATATTCAAATAGTACTTTTAACAATGCTCAAAGAGGCAACAGAAGGAATACTCTGTTCATGTCTAAAGAAATTTTCAGGATCAAACTTACTTTTCACTTGTACCAATCTTTTATAGTTTCACTTGAAGTACTTTTCACCCCAAGTTTTACCCAATTATCAAGATCTCTATAATTGACATAAGCTTCTCTTGGACATTTTGAAACATAAGGAGCCATATATTTATACAAATTCCTCATCCAAGTAATGTGCTCTTTAGATGCTTCCACCCCCTGTTCGTTCCAAATTACCACATACATAATCATATATAGAGTTCCATTTCTATGTGGAAATGGAGTTGCTGATTCTGAAATCTCATTCATTCTTCCACCATAAGGAGTGAATATTATGACAGGATTCTCTTTTTCCAAAACTCTTTTCCATAACCCCTCCAGTCCAGTTTTGGAAATGGGGTGTCTTACGTAATCGGATTTTGCCTTGAATGTATTTGCTGCTTTTCTCCTATTCAATAAGTTATTAAGAGGACCTTCTGCCGGAAAGTTACCGAAATAGAGTGTCGACCGAACCCAACTTGTCTTGGTACAATCTTTACTTTTCAAACCCAACTTAGGAAATCTCTCTTTCATCACAAGTAGGATTTCGTAGTATCTCCTAGGTACATGGAGTTGAATGATGCTTGGATTGTTGTCTTTCCTTTTTGAGAAGTAGAATTAGTTAAAGGATTACTCTCATGAAGAGTTCGTTAGGAAATTTTGGTGCAACTTCTTGCCACTTATGAACAAGTCCAGTTGCACCTTCTTCTAAGGTTTTGCTGATGGTGAATAGAGTCACAGTAGGTGGAACAGGAACCAATTTGATCTTCCATGAAAGAACCACTCCAAAGCTCCCTCCTCCGCCTCCTCGAATAGCCCAAAACAAGTCCTTGCCCATGGTTGCTTTGTTGAGAATTTTTCCACGAGCATCGACTATTCTAATATCGATGGCATTATCATTTGCAAGGCCATATTTTCTTAACAAGGAACCATACCCACCTCGCAGAATTGACCACCCACACCAACCGTTGTACAAACTGCTGCAGGAAAACCAAGAGTTCGGTTTTTCTCTGCGATCCTGTAATAAAGTTCGCCAACCGTTGCACCTGACTGAACCCATGCGGTTCTATACAAATGGAACATCCGATACATAAGAGATACCTTCATAATCATGACCTCCACTTCTAACTTTAAGTTGAGTTCCATGTTTTTTCGCACAAATTACAGATGCTTGAACATGGGATTCTTGCAAGGGAGTAACTATAAGAAAGGGTTTGAGATTGGTGGATGATGATGATAAAGGTCTTTGGTTAAATACATGAGATTCCAGGATGGATGTGTAGTTAGGATTGTTTTTTGTGTAGGTTGGAATGTAAGTGTGAGAATTTAGAGAAACAATTTGGAGGAAATTCTCATGAATATCTAAGGTTGTTGATGAAGCTCCAAATGAGATTGAGAAAATGAGTAATGAAACTACTAGAAGGTATGAATCTGAAAAAACACCCATCTTAATTTTGTTGTTTGATGTGAATAAAGGATACACACCTGTGACTACTTATAGTAACATAGGTTCTCAGTAAATTATACAAGATTACACATTTTGCTTAACCAAACACATAAATATTGGTTTCTTAAGAAAATTCCCACGTTGAAAAGACAGCTAATTTTAACTTAGGGGTTTCCTTATGCTACAGAGGTGATTGACTGATAGTTATATATCCTGAAAGCCACCGATCAAGGAAAAAAGTCTGAATTGAAAGGGGAGCTGAAGACTATGATCGTTAAAAAAATCCTTGAATGGTACCGCCACAGGCTAGGTGGTGCAGTGGTGCTGATTATATACTAGTAATATAGCTCTTTAGCCACCTGTTAGTGACTAAATTATTTTGGTGCTTGAATTATTTTAAGAAGCATTTTAGATTATTTCAAAATAACAAGAAACTTAGCCCAGTGGTGATTAAATTATTTGAGGGTGGATTATTTAAGATTTATCTGCATTATGAGTCATTTTGTCTAACCGGTGCAAGTCATTCGAGTTTACCGGTTAACATTCTCGGGCATGGGATTTTTTTTCTCCTTAGGTGGCCTAGTGTTTTCTGATTTGAGCTGCAATATGGAAACTAGCTATCTGATTATTATTACAGTGAAAAGGAAAAAAACAGTGCTATGTCAAAACTGAAGTAATTAATAGCCTGATAATCTGTTCTTAACAATATGTTCGACCAAGAAAGATAAAGCCAAGATAAGGTTAAAACGAATTTTGTTCACTGAGTGAGAACATAGCCAAGCCAGTGCAAACAATTCTAACACATTGGTCCATATATTTTGGCATCTTCTTCTCCAAGAGCTTTTAATGAAATTAAGCTCTGAATGAAAGGTTTTAGCGAAACAACCTCTCCAAAATTTCCATGATTTGGCGTGAGAAGGAATTTGAAATTCCAATTCATCCACCTTCTCTGAAATTCCAGTTTTTGAATTACAGCGACATAGAGTAGTTTCAGTCTTGGGGTATGGATGAATTAATCCAGAATAAGAATTTATCCAATCGAATGTGATCTGTTTGTATTTGTGTGACAGTAGAAGCTCACCAATCTTCGTAATGGCCAATGAGGTAATAAATTGACTGCCATCTTTTAGATTTGGTATACTAAACTCTTTACTCCAATTCCAAGATCGGTAATATTCTTCTTGTTCATCATCTCCTCTTATGATTTTACTACCGATATGATTTTTTTTCAATACCCATGTGTCTCGTCCCACTTGAACACACAGAGACATCCACCCAATACTAAGAGTGCATAATCAAGAAAAGGTTGAGGAGGTGGTGGTGATGGGACCAATCGAAACTTCTCATCCGTTAAATCAAATGCCCAAATGTCTTGGTTACAATCCCTCCAATGAAGAGCTCCATTTGTATAGACACCCGTGTAAAAATTGTAGAAGAAGAATTTGTTAAAATGAAAATGTTTATTATTGTTCTTGATTGTGTTAACAATGGCTTTATTGTTGCTTATAAAGCAAACAGGACTAGCTAACATGAACTCAGGACTAGCTAACATGAACCAAAACTAGTATCCTACTCTCTATATCAAGCATGCTAGACACACATGTGATTACACATAACACTCACATGTGTGAAGACTTATTACTCTAACATCCCCCCTCAAGCGTTGTATCTGTCAGATACATAAGCTTGCCTGAAAGTAAGGCAAAAGTTGATGTGCACAAGCCCTTTGTGAACAAGTCTACCAGCTGCATTGAAGATGGAACAAAATGAATCTTCAGAAAATTTTGTGCCACTAATTCTCTAAAGAAATGGTAATCCACTTCAATATGTTTTGTTCTTGCATGGAATTTTGGGTTTGAAGCTAGGCTTGATGCACTCTGATTGTCACAATATAATGTGACTAGAGATGTAACAGGAAAGTGAACCTCCCTAAGTAGATAAGTAATCCATAACAATTCTGAAGCAGTGATTGCAAGAGACTTATATTCTGCTTCAGCTAAGCTTCTGGAGATGGTTGGCTGCTTCTTTGAGGACCAGGATACCAGTGAAGTTCCAAGAAAAACTGCATATCCACTAGTTGATCTTCTGGTATCTGGACACCCTGCCCAGTCAGAATCTGAATAAGCAGTAATACTCCCTATATCACCAGCAGACAGAGTAATACCAGACCCAATTGAACCTTTAAGATATGTCATTATTCTTTTAACCAACAAGAAATGCAAATCAGAAGGTGATTGCATAAATTGAGACACATAGTTCACAGCATATGTGATGTCTGGCCTTGTCATTGTCAGATATTGTAATCCACCCACAAGACTTCTGTAGTAGGTTGGAGAGAACAGTGTTGTACCACAATAAGCAGATAATCTTGGGATTGATGCAACTGGAGTAGAGCTAGACTTGCAATCAAGCATGCTAGCCTTTTTAAGCAATTCATATGTATATTTCTGTTGTTTAAGAAAGAAAGTGTCCGATGTCTTGGATTTGAGACACTCAATACCCAAGAAATAATGTAAAGGACCCATGTCTTCCATCTTAACTTCAGACCCTAATAGTATAATGAACTTCTTGATTGAGTCTTCAGAAGAACCAGTAAGTATAATATCATCAATATAGAGCAGCAGCACCATTATTTCATTCTGAGTATGAAAAATGAATAAGGAGTTGTCACATGTGGACAATATAAAACCATTTTCTAGTAGGAAAGTACTGAACCCATTGTACCAGGCTCTTGGTGCCTGCTTTAGACCATATAAAGACTTCTTTAGATGGCACACATGAGTGGGATTTTCTGAAGAAATGTATCCTGGAGGTTGATCCATGTACACATCTTCCTCTAAGTAGCCATGCAAAAAAGCATTTGATACATCTAACTGTTGCACAATCCATTTTCTACTCAATGCCAAAGTAAGCACACACCTAATGGTTGTAGCTTTCACTACTAGACTAAAAGTCTCTTCATAGTCAATTCCATCCAGCTGCAAATATCCTTTTGCAACAAGGCGTGACTTATATCTGTTTATTGTACCATCTGAATTCAATTTGACTCTATAAACCCATCTACAACCAAGAATGTTCATACCTGCATTCCTTGGATCCAAGATCCATGTGCCATTATCTATTAGAGCCTGATACTCTTCATCCATGGATTGTACCCAAACTGGTGATTTAGAGGCCTCCTTGAATGAAACAGGGGCTGTTGGAATTTTTAAGATAGAAAGCAATGCTGAAGAAATGTGATGTCCAGTAGTATAATGTGCAACAAAATCTGAAGGCAGAAATTTTTGTTTTGAAATGCCACTTTTGGATCTTGTCTGAATAGCTTGTAAAGGTGGCACAACTTGGTCAGGTATAACCATCTCAGTAGCAGAAGAAGGTTCTGGAATGATATTGGTAATAGAGTCTGAAGTAGAAGTGTCAGGCAAGATTTGTGCATCATATATAGAACTTGCACACTGGCCTATTTGCAGAGTTACAACTTCATCACCAGAAGATGAGTTAGCAGAGCATGATTGAAAAAAAAATAAAAATAAAAATCAGGATCAACTCGTTAGAGAAATAAGCTCTGATACCATGTAAGAATTGTATAAGAAGAATTTGTTAAAATGAAAATGTTTATTATTGTTCTTGATTGTGTTAATATAAAGCAAACAAGACTAGCTAACATGAACTCAGGACTAGCTAACATGAACCAAAACTAGTATCCTACACTCTCTATATCAAGCATGATAGACACACATGTGATTACACATAACACTCACATGTGTGAAGACTTATTACTCTAACAACCCGCTAATGGTCTCAGTAAAAATGTAAAATCAGTTGTCTTTCTCCATCCAGCACCTCGCTGGCCGAGGGTGTATACGTAAGCCTTCCCAACACGACCTTCATGCTCAGGGAATAGTAGATTCTAATAACCTTGTACACATTAGTGGAAACGCCGTAACCGAACCCAAAAATCCTTGCATTATGACATCTGGGTTTACTGAATATCGGAAGTTTTACTATCCTCTAGTCATTGGATTAGATATGTAGATTGTGTCAGATTGATGGGTAAATGTTGATGATGCCGTAAGTAAGTTCATACTTGGTTCAAACATAATCAACCCGTTACATGAACCTGTTGTATCTGCAACAATAAAAATACTAAACAAAAGAAGTTGTTAAGGTTAATGAAATCTCTGATTGATACACACACAATGGACAGAACCACCTGCTCAGCAAATTGTCCTTAACACAATAGTCCGCGGGTACTCCTCAAGAATGAGAGATGCTATACTCCAACAACGGAGATGTGTCCAGGATAGAACTGCCCGTTATAACTAGTATAAGCATAATACTAGTCAACCTCAACGAACTCAACAAAAATTTAGATGGAAAGGAAATAAATAAGCAGTACACAAAACAAAGCAAGAAGAGGGGAAAAGAAGACAAAATAGTAGCTGCTTCTAGAGTGTTGAAATGAAGAAATTCGTTTTCTTTTATAGGTAGAAGAAGATAGTAGCTTGAATGGCTATTGATTGAAAATCAATTATGTGCATGAAGCATGAACATAATGTTTAAAACGAATTTAAAAAGGTCAAGAATAATTCTCTCTTTAATTCAGCTAGAATCTCGCCGGGTCAGACGCCCCCCATATTTAAAAAATTTAATTTAGTCTTAAATTCTTTTAAGAAAATATAGTTTGTTCAAAAAAGGTAATTCTTGGTTGGCCCGCAGCCGCAGCCACGCCCGCACCCGCAACATACACACTCATGCCCGCAGCCGTAGCCGTAGCCATAGTCAAGTCTATGAGTCCACAAGTCCACAAGGCGCAAGGCGCAAGCCGCAACCGCAACCACAACCACAACCACAACCGCAACCGTACCCGCACCCGAGCCCGAGCGTGCGTGCTTCGGTGCAAAGCACCGTGCGTGTGAAAAGTATGTTTGCTCCAACTAGCCCATAGCCTTAGTCCTCCCCCAACCACAAAAGTGTCTAAACCCCTAAGGGCCCTCCTTTAAATGCAACTTTTTAGGTAATAAGGAGAGGAATCATCTTTAGTTTCTCCAATGTGGGACTAAAGGTTCATTCACAAAAGTGAAAATGAGCTAGTTTCCTTAGTGACCCCTTGGTCCTAAGATCCATTCCCACCAAGACTAAAAACATAACAAGTTCATTTTCTCCAACAATCCCCCACATGAATGAAAACCCGATGAAAATCAGAAATCAGAAAGCGAGAAATACCACTATAGGCAATAGGTGTCCATAAGGTCTTGAACCTTTGCTTAGTGAGAAATTACCGGAACTACTTGATGGAAAGTGAACGCGATGTCTTGAACTGCTATCGTTTGGTGTAGTTCATCAATAACTTCCACGCGTGATATCTCTCTAAGTGATGTTAAGTTCGTGGTATTGTGTCCATTTTGGCCCTGGACGTATCCCATTTTTCAGAACGCTTTAGAAAAATGGGAAGCGGCCCACTTCCTCATTCAGATAGGTGAGTTCTATCAAGAGTGTTTACTGCTACACCCCAATTCAATCTTAAATTGAAACAATAAAACTCATTAAGACTTAATAAAAAGTCATCCTTCACATGCAGCCACACTATCACGTCTACACCATAGGGAAGGGACAAAGAATGAAATTCTTTGATAGAGTTTCCTTTAACCCACCACAAATTAGTTGTCTCATTCAAAACCTTGATCTTGGGATCTCCAGTCAGCAAGTTTGAGTATCCTTCATGGTAAGTTTATTTAATGAGCTTAAGCCCCATCCCCCTCGATGCATTACTAACTATCTCCTTGGACAAACCTTTCGTCAAAGGGTCCGCAATATTCTCCTTGGACCTCACAAAGTCAACAGAAATAACGCCAGTTGAGATTAGTTGTTTTAGGGAATTGTGTCTTCTACGAATGTGTATAGACTTCCCATTATAGTTGTTGTTTTTAGCATTAGCTATTGCAGCTTGACTATCACAATGTATAGATATAGCTGGCACAGGCCCATGCCAAAGAGAAATGTCTTATAAAAAGCATCTTAGCCAAGCGGCTTCCTCTCCTGCTTTATCTAACGCAATAAACTCCGATTCCATAATGGATCGAGCTATACATGTCTGTTTGGAACTCTTCCAAGATACAGACCCACATGCTAGAGTGAACACATATCCACTCGTAGACTTAGACTCCTCTGAGTCTGATATCCAGTTTGCATCACAAAATCCTTAAAGGACCGCAGGGTATCTCTCATAATTTAAACAAAAGTTCAAAGTGTACTTCAAGTACCTTAACACTCTAATAAGTGCATCCCAATGCTCCTTCCTGGATTACAGGTATACCTACTTAACCTACTCACATCATAAGCAATGGCTGGTCTCTTACAATTCATCAAATACATCAGACTTCCTATAACACGTGAATATTCAAGTTGTGAAACTCCATTACCCTTATTCTTTTTGAGTATACAACAAGGATCATACAGAGTACAAGCAGGTTTACAATCAAACTGGTTATATTTTTTAAGCACAAATTCGATATAATGAGATTGACTGAGACTACATCCATTATAATTTCTTCTAATCTTCATCCCTAAGATCACATCAGCGGGGCCTAAGTCTTTCATTTCAAAGTTCTCATTTATCATGGTTTTTATGGAATTAATTACATCCATGTTTGTAGCAAGTGTAAGCATATCATCAACATACAAGCATACAATCACACATGCATCATTCACAAGTTTAGTATAAACACACTTGTCATATTCATTGATTTTAAAACCAGTAGAAATCATTACATGATCAAATTTTTCATGCCACTGTTTAGGTGTTTGTTTCAAACCATACAAAGATTTTTTGCGTTTACAAACTTTGTTTTCACAACCTTTCACTACGAATCCCTCAGGTTGGTCCATATAAATTTCTTCATCTAATTCACCATTTAGAAAAGCTGTTTTTACATCCATTTGATGTATCTCTAAGTTATGAATAACAGCAATAACAATTAACATCCTAATGGAAGTGATTCTCGCAAAAGGTGAATAAGTATCAAAGAAATCTACACATTCTATCTGTTTATATCCTTTAGCTACTAATCTAGCTTTGTATTTTTCCACAATTCCATCTACCTTACGTTTCCTTTTAAAGATCCATTTACAACCTATAGGTTTACACCCTAGAGGTAAATCTACAATCTCCCAAGTACCATTCTGTATAATAAAATCCATTTCACTAAGGTGGATTCTTTCCACCATGGAGCTTCAGAAGAAGTCATGGATTCTCTATAAGCCTATGGATCAGTCTCAGCTAAGCATGTTATGAAGTCTGGCCTAAAAGATTTTTCTGTTCTAAGTCTTTTACCTCTTCTAGGCTCAAATTCAAGTTTATCTTCCTCTAAAGGTAATGTCTGACTAGTGGAAGGGACATCTAGGGGATCAACACATATCATGCGAGATTCAGATTTCAATGGAAAAACATTTTCAAAGAACACAACATCCCTAGATTCCATAATTGTATTCACACCAATTTCAGATATTTCAGAACTTACAACCATAAATCTATATGCAGTAGTATGTTCAGGATACCCTATGAAGACACAATCAATAGTTTTGGGTCCTATCTTGGTTATCTTAGGTGGGGGAATGGACACCTTAGCCAAACACCCCCCACACTTTAAAGTATGCATAAGAAGGTTGTGTACCTTTCCATAACTCACATGGAGTTTTGTCTAATCCTTTAAAGGGTACTCTGTTCAAGAAATATCAAGATGAGAGGACGGCCTTCCTCCACAAGTTTGCAGGTAGTCCTGAACTAATTGACATGGCATTCATCATCTCCTTAAGGGTTCGGTTCTTCCGTTCAGCCACACCATTAGATTGTGGTGAATAAGGAGGGGTTACTTCATGTATAATGCCATGTTCTATACAAAAATCTCCTATAGGAATTACATACTCACCACCACGGTCAGACCTAACAATTTTAATGGTAGCACTCATTTGGTTTTCAACTTCTAGTTTATACATCTTAAAGGCTTCTAAGGCATCATCCTTACCTTTAAGTAAATATATGTGACAATATATCATACAATCATCTATAAAAGTGACAAACCATTTCTTACCACCTCTAGTTTGAACTGATTTCATGTCAATTAGGTCTGAGTGAATTAATTCTAAGGGTTTAGAATTTCTCTGAATATTTTTCCTATAAGGTTTTTTAGCATATTTTGATTCTACGCATATTTCACATTTATGTTCATTATCCAAACTAAATTTTAAGCATCCTATGCTTGCTAGTTTATTTATTGACTTATAGTTTACATGTCCAAGTCTACCATGCCAAACATTCAATGACACACAAACAAATGCAGAATAATCAATTTTATTCATTTCAATTGAGGTTACATTTAGTTTGTAGATACCCTCAGTCTTATAACCCTTTCCTACATAATCCTTACCCTTAATGACAATAACTTTCCCAGATTCAAAAACAAGTTTAAAACCCTTATCATCTAAAACACCACAAGATACAAGATTTTTGCAGATGTTCAGAACATGAAGAACTTCATTCAATGTGAGAGTTTTGCCAGAAGTGAGCTTTAACCCAACTTTTCCTTTTCCCGCAACCTGTGCTGTGGATGAGTTACCCATGTAGAGTTTCTCCCATTCCCCTACCTTCTGATAAGGAGGTGAACATATATTTGTTTCCACATACATGCTTGGTAGCACCAGAGTCTACCCACCAGTCTCTCACATTAGTTACCATATTGACTTCAGATACCATGCCAGAAAACTCATTCTTGTTGTTTTCAACCAAGTTAGCATTGTTTTTCTTATTATTAAAGTCCTTACGTTTTCTACAGTGCATTGCCATATGGCCAGGAATTCCGCAAACATAACATGCACCTTTTTAATTTTACCAATGCCAGATTTGGGTTTCTGAAACATACCTCTCTTGTGATGACCAGGCTTAGGGTTGAGTTTGTTGTTGTCGCCCTTTTCAGTATTGTTGTGTTCAATTACATGAGCCTTGTTGGACATGTCCCTTGCGGAAGATACGTTCTTGTCTTTGGAGCACAGTAATTCTTCCACTTGAATCTTCTTACCCAAATCAACCATACTGACTTCACCAGTTTCATGTCTCAATCTTCGTTTGTATTCAGACCAGGAAGACGGTAATTTCTCAATCACAGAAGACACTTGAAACGTTATATCTATCACCATACCTTCAACAAGAATTTCATTGATAATACGCTGAAGTTCAAGGAATTGATCAACCACAGATTTGTCATTTGATATTTTGTATTCCAGGAAACTAGCTACCAAAAACTTGCTATTTCCAGCAGTTCAGCTTCATATTTTGCTTCTAAAGCAGCCATAAATCAAAAGCCGAAAATTTGTCTTTTGCATTATAGAAATCATACAGTGCATCTTCTAAAATGTTCATAATATAATTTTTTTCCATATAGTTCTGTCTAACCCAACTTTCCAACTCCCTTTCATTTCCAGCATCATCCAAAGTCTCATCAAAGGATTCCAGAACTAATTCATCTAACATATGAAAACTCAGAAAGAACAACATCTTGGATTGTCATCTTTTGAAATCTTTGTCACTGAATTTTTCTGGTCTGTCAACATCATTTTTACCCATTGTTACAGAAGAAGTATATTGTGTTAAGATTGTTGTATCTACAACAATCAAAATACTAAACAGAAGAATTTGTTAAGTTAATGAAATCTCTGATTGATATACACACAATGGACATAGCCACCTTCTCAGCAAATTGTCCTTAACACAATAGTCCGCGGGTACTCCTCAAGAATGAGAGATGCTATACCCCAACAGCAGAAATGTGCCCAGGATAGAACTGGCCGTTATGACTAGTATAAGCACAATACTAGTCACCCTCAACGAACTCAACAACAATTTAGATGGAAAGGAAATAAATAAGCAGTGCACAAAACAAAGCAAGAAAAGGGGAAAAGAAGACAGAATAATAGCTGCTTCTAGAGTGTTTTGAAATGAACAAATTCGTTTTATTTTATAGGCAGAAGAAGAGAGTATCTTGAATGGCTATTGATTGAAAATCAATTCCGTGCATGAAGCACGAACATATTATTTAAAACGGATTTAAAACGGTCAAGAATAATTCTTTAATGCAGCTAAAATCTTGCCGGGTCAGACGCCCCCCACATTTTAAACAAAATTTAATTTAGTCCAAAGTTCTTTTAAGAAAATATATTTTGTTCAAAAAAGGTAATTCTTGGTTGGCCCGCAGCCGCATCCACGCCGGCACCCGCAACACACACTCATGCCCGCAGCCGTAGCCACAGTCACACCCGTAGCCACAGCCACAGCCGCAAGTCCACAAGTCCGTAATCCCGCAAGCCGGAACCACAACCGCACTCGCACCCGATCCAAAGTGTGCGTGCTTCGGTATGAAGCACCTCGTGTGTGTGAAAAGTATGTTTGCTCCAACTAGCCCATAGCCTTAGTCCTTCCCCAACCACAAAAGTGTCTAAACCCCTAAGGGCCCTCCCTTAGATGCAACTTTTTAGGTAATAAGGAGATGAATCATCTTTAGTTTCTCCAATGTGGGACTAAAGGTTCATTCACAAAAGTGAAAATGAGCTAGTTTCCCTAGTGACCCCTTGGTCCTAAGATCCATTCCCACCAAGACTAAAAACATAACAAATTTATTTTCTCCAACAGAACCAACAAATGAAGATTTGTAACTAAAACTAGGATGATTTATCTTAGTTACTGTCTTGTAAAAATTCCTCTCATTATTTTCGTCATATTCTGCACAAAAAAGTTTTGTTATCGAATTAGGAAACTCTACTAGGAGAAGCATACTCACCTTAGATTAAACTGTGTGTCGGCTTTCGTGATCACCATCAAGCAGTTGAAGCAACAATTGGCACTTTTTTAAGTGCACACGAGTGAAAGCATCTTCAAGGAGGAGAAGTTGGTAGGATTTGGATATACGCTTAGTTTCCAAGACGGTATCAAAGGATAAACGAGAAAGAATGTCTAGTCTGATCTCTTCTGGAAAATAATCATATATCCCCATTGATGTCAACTAAGAACACCTAATTATATATGTCTTTCAGTTGGGTGGTGGTAAAATCATTGGGTGTTAGATATTCACAACGATCGAAATTCGTGTACCCTCTCTCATTAATGAAATATTTAAAACTAATAGTGTCTGGAGAATATATTACATTAGGTAGTATAATACTACATTAGATCAGGTATAGGTTTCGGTTTCTTACTGTCAAGGGATTTGATTTGGGTCTTTTTTTTTTCTTTTCGGGGGCCGTTTTTTTTGGTTAGGGTTCTTGTTTATAAAGGTTTTATACCACCCACACTTTTTCAATTTTTCATCCACATTAATTACCACTCTTAGTTAGGGGTGCATAACGGGTAGTGTGGGTAGGGAAGAAATCAGGTCATTAAAAACTAAACAAGGAGGCAGACGCTTAGATGAAGTGTTAAAAGAAGCAGGCACAACAACACTAGCCCCGTACCTAGCATTTGAAGTCATCCCAACAAAATGCACTCTCCCTAATTTTAAATGTTATGATGGGACTAAAGATCCAACATCTCATTTAAAATATTACAATCGAAATATGGCCCGATGGGAGCAAAATGATATTGTCATGTACAAATATTTCCTTTCTAGTTTGAAAGGATATGCACTTATATGGTTTGATAATCTACCCAAAGGGACAATACATTCATATGCACAATTGACTCGTACATTTTTAGAAACTTACATGTACAACAAACCTGCAAATACTGGAATAAATAAATTATTTGCTCTCGCTTCATGGCCTGAAGAAACAATTCGAGATTATACAGATCGATGGCATGTAATCTGTCAAGCAACAGGGAACATCAGTTCAGATATTACTATCAAAGTTCTCAAAGTTCAAAAACTACACACATGACTAATTCTGTTGAACCAACATCAAGCTCCGGAAAGCGTGTTGTGGGACAAATTCCTTCTAATGATTCTATGAGTGATTCTAAGCGGGCCAAAGGAGATGATGAAAGAAAATTCAATAAACAATTTGAAGATCGAGTTTATACTAAGTTGAACACTGGATATTCTCGAACACATATGAATGAGAAACGAACCCAAACACAACGACAAAGAACTAAAGAACTTAAGATCAAAGTAAAAAAAGAAGCAGTCAATCAATACATGGTTGAAACCGCAGGGACAAGTTTATCAAATATTATAAATGCAGATTTTCAAATCTGGAGAAAATACATCAAAAGCTGAAGAAAGTGAGAACATGCCCAAATAACAATTAAAGGGAGCTCCTCCACTTTTAGGAGCCCCCAAACCAATTTTTTCAACAGTTGAGGAAACCAAAAATGTCAACATAATAACAGAAGATGCCCCAAAAATGATCAAAATTGGAACTTTGATGAGACCAGAACAAGAAAGTGATTTGTTCATTTTACTTAAAGAATATGTTAACATTTTCACTTGGAAAATGGAGATATGCCAGGTATTGATCCAAATATCATTCGTCATGAGTTACTATACAACCAGGCACAACCCCTTTTCGACACAGTGTACGCAAAGTAGCTCTAAAATACCATCTATCGGTTGAAAAAGAACTCAAGAAAATTTTGGATGCAGGATTTATTCGAGAAGTCAGATACCCAACTTGGATATCAAACATGGTGATTTTTATCAAAGAAAAATGGAAAAGTATGAATCTGTATAGATTTCACCAATTTAAACAAGGCATGTCCGAAAGATAGTTATCCGCTTCCCAACATTGATCAATTGGTGGATGCAGTTGAAAGAAGACCAAGAACACACTACATTCTAACCCACATGGTTTGTATTTATACCAGAATTCCATTTGGACTAAAGAACACAGGGGCAACATACCAATGACTTGTTGATACAACCATGGATAGGCCGCACATAAGAAGTATATATAGATGATATGTTTGTAAAAAGTAAACTAGCAAAAAATCATCTCCAAGATCTAAATGAAATTTTCGAAGCCTTGCAAAAATATAAAATGAAAGTAAACGCGGATAAATATACTTTTGGAGTTACGTCAGGAAATTTTTTGGGGTACTTGGTCACTAAAAATGGTATTGAAGTTGATCCATCTAAAATACAAGCAATTGTCATGCCTTCTCCGAAAAATGTCAAAGAAGAACATAAATTGAACGACCGTCTAGCCGCACTAAACAGATTCATTGCAAGATCTTATGACAAATGTAAACTATGCTTTGATACCCTAAAGAAAAGAAGCAAATTTGCATGGAATGACAACTGTGAGCAAGCCTTTCAAAATATAAAGCTTATCTTGCAACAGTTCCATCTTTACAAAAACCAGAGCCCGAAGAAGTGTTAGCTTTATACATAGCCGCAACAAAGGATGCAGTGAGTGCGGTATTGGTGCGAACAAATGAAAAGGTGGAAAGACCAGTGTATTACATCAAATCCCAGAATATCAAATAGATAAAAAAGCAATGAAATTTGCACCAACATGGGGTGGGGATCTTATATCATTCAAGATATTGCGGGATAAGGATCATATCGTTTACGAAACATGAACGTGGAAGTATTGCGTCATCCTTGGAATGCACAATACCTCAAACCATATTACCCATAAAAATATGAAGATGGATCATGCAATAACAACTTCAAAGTCATGAAAATATACTCAAAAACACTATTGCTTCATACTAGGTAAAACATAATAAATGCAATCTCTCTAGAAAATCCATGTAGATATCTAAGAGTGTATGACCAGGGGATATTTCGTAAGCAAGAGACGCCTAACATGACATTTTATTTATTGTGAAAACAGGTACAATCATTCTCTGTACATGATGCTTTCACAACTGGGTGATGTTGTTATTAAATAGTAGTAAAAGGTTCGATACTCAGACTTGTAAAGATTCGATTTTTAAACCTAATTTTTAATAACTAAAGATAAAACAGATTAAAATAAAATTGATTTCAAATTATGGGAAGGATTGAGACTAAGGATTACACCATTAACCAATTTTTTAAGTGATAAAATTCTTGCAACTCGTATATTCAGTTTATCCAAAATATTGCCTAAGTTAGGTTTTCAAAATAATAGTTGTAAATCGAAACATGAGACATCAAAAGCTCTAAGATCAGCATGACTCATCAAAAGAAAACACAACTAATTGATAAAAACCATTTTTTCCAATTTTAATTCAAAGCAAATAATAATAAAATAATTGTAAAAAATAAATAAAATAAGAATTACCATTTTATTATTGGAAAAATAGATTCCTCCGTCGCCCCAGTGATGGTGATTAGCTCATCATGTTGGAAACACTATTAAAATAATTGTTCATAGCTCAAAAAGTGTTTACAATGAAGAAATAAAAGTAACACAGAAGAACTGATACGCTTGTAAACGTTACAGAAACTGTTCTCTGCGTTGCTGAAGAAAACAGAAATAAAGTACGGACCCTGTACGCTATAGAAATATGAAGGAATAAGTGACGTGTTCAGCGACAGTTTTCTGGAGACTTATGTTCTTCGTGTGTTCTTCACCAGCAGATTTTATCTTTTCTTCCGGAAATTTTCGGTGGTCTCTGGCTTGATTTTTCTTCGATCCTTTTGTTATTTATAGGCTTGGGGAACCCTAATAATCATCCTTAATCGACAAGGACACCAATAACCATCCAAATCCAACTCCAATTAGTTGTAAATCCAATCCAGGGACAAAATCCCTTTTTCGACTGTGACATGAATTTTCCAGTGATTTTTCCGGTGTGAATCACTCTGGTTAATGTGTGTTGATCATATCTTGGTGTTTTCTTCACTTGGGTAACTCAGAATTACCCAAAAGCCCTTAAAACTCGATTCATACCAAATCAACAACTTTCTCTTCGCGTAAATAACTTTCTCGTCACTTTCTTGAATTTGAATGTGAATGAAGGGTGCCCCCAATCCAACTGGTGGGTGCCTTTATCACTTTTACTGGGTGCCTTTAGTAATTTTTCAGGGTGCCTTTAACAACTTTTTGAGCCGATTTTTCCACAATTATTTATTTCTCAAAAATACCTACAAAAACATAAAAACCCATAAATAATACAAAATCGGTACTATCAAAATAGAAAATCGAGCACAATTTAGACATAAAAATGTGTCTATCAAATAGCCAAAACTTACTATTTGCTAGTCCTCGAGCAAATCTAATCTAGAAAATAAAATCATAACTCACTTTCGCAGGAATCACGACTACATTTAGCATATGTTATAAGCCTTCAAACCCCTAGGTGTCCCTAGTGGACGAGTTTTGCCTCGTGAGGGTTTACAAGAGATATACCCACAAAACCTTTTACACCAAATTTTAACTACTCGTGAACGATTGAGGATACACACTAAACAAGCTATTTAGTTGGCATACTAAATTCTTCGGCTATATGAGTCCAACTGATGTACACGATTTTTTACTCAAGCATACTAAAATTCATATATAAGCAAACAAAACTCTACTTAGATAGTCGTTCAACCACAATACTCAGAATCTATCAAAGTTCAATCACATGAAAAGATTTAGAAGATGGATATGGAGATGATGAAGTTCGCGCATGTTGACTAAGGTGAATGGTGTTTCCCATATTTATATGAAGGTCAGTACCAGGATGAATCCTAATGGATTGAGATACATGGTCTTAATCGTAATACTAATATCGATTCAACTGGTATATACAAGGGTCCCAGCGATCGATTTATTAAAAATACAACATTATAAATGTATCGACAACATGATTTGATCAAATTGAATCCAAGCGCATGGTCCTTATCAGCATCATACATGATAGTTTTCATGGATCCTGCGTTCCACGCTTGCTTAGGCGACGGAGACAGGGAGAACACACACATATTGCTATCAAAGTGTCAATACTCGTTTTTTTTTCTTTTTTTTGTTCAATAAAATAAGATAAAAATAATGGGGCTTGATCTCAAACACTCTATTTCATCCTGACGGTGATAACAATTCGATACTGGTTCCCCACCAAATCACTTAGAGAAACACAAAAATTGTAAAAATAAAAACAGAAGGTGATATGGTTGAGATAGACTCCGAGATATGGTGACAACTATCATGTTATTTCTAACATATGAACTCTGTCCTTTTATGAATAGACCATTTAACTGGGCACACTAATGTTTATAGAAAAATAGCTAAGTTTCCATCTACCTAGAATGGTTAGTGTCATCCTGGATTGTTCACAAGTTCTATACTTTTGAGTTTCATATTTCATTAAAAGTTTCTCCCTTACCCCTAAACTTAAATCAAACAGTGTCCTCAATGTTTCTAAAGATGAATGATTAAAAGCATGAACAAGGAGAAACTATTACCAATCGAAGGAAAGAAGTTAAGGAAAGATATACCGTGTCGCATGAGCATGGATTACCTCTAGGGCTGCACAGGAACCGCCCCGAAAAACCGTACCCGCCCGAACCCGAAAAAAACCGTGGGTTTTTAAACCGAACCCTCCCGACGCGGGTTGGTATACGGTTTTAAAAATCAAAAACCCGGTCACCACGGGTCGGTTTTATGGGTTTAGTATAAGAACCGCCCGAACCCGCCCTTATAAGCCGATTAATTTGAGCCATTGATTGAGATTAATAGTTTTCATCCTAGCCATCCATCTAACAACAAACTTACCAAAAGAAAACCTAATTTCATCAATTCATCTCGTTCTCTTCTCCGCGTTCAGACAGGCGACAACAACTGCTCTTCTTAGATTTTGAATCTTTGATTAAAGTTCTTCTTAGAAATCATCCTCTTATACAGAAATCATCCCTTTATACAGTAACAAAAAGTTTCAAAGTTCAGTTCACTTCTACAAGAAGTTAAAGAATCTGCTTGATTTCGAATCTTTTAAGGTTAGTTCATTTATCGTGTGGAGTCGATTTGTGGGAATATGGGTTTTGATTCATTTATCGGATATCTGGTTTTGTCATTGAAGTTGAATTGATATTGATGAAATGATTTATAGTTGCTATTCTAGGGTTTTGAGTTATATTCCTGTGATATCTTGGATAATAATATGAAAGAAAAACCTAATTTGGGAACTTGCAATTTCAAATGCTTGTTTGTTTGCGTTGATTCATTAGGTTCTTTTAGATTGAAATTTACAATGGTTCCTTGTTTTAGTTTTATGATTTTGATGAATTCGGTAAAACCCATGTTTCTTTTTTTATGCACTACTACTCAGTCCAAGTAGTATCTTGTAATTTCAGCTTGAGGAAACCTACCAATTAAATGATTAAAAATGGTAGTCACAATGATTATCCCATCAACTGTGAATATGTGATGCATGTTTATTCATTGAAGTTAAAATTGATATTGTTGTTAGTGAATTTAGGTCATGCATTGGTATATAAAGATAAAATTATGTATTTTTTATCCTGTTTGGTATTCTAAATTCATGTAGAAAGAAATCCAATTAATCTTTTAAGGATTTCCCCATGGTGCTCCAATCTCAAAGAATTGATGTTCTTTTCATGTGTGTTTTATATACTTCAAATCTACCATGGTTTATAATGGTAATCATAGTGTCTTGCTGTCTTTCAAATGGACACTATATTTCATAGTGATAATTTATTTTTAGTCTTTTTTAATGTTATTTTTTTCATATTGTCTTTCTTTTAATGTTCTAATTGATTCTTAGTTGGTGCAACAGAATATATCCCTTGTATTTGTTATTGTATTTTGATGATGTTTGTTGTTTCTTAGGGGGCTTAATGGGTGATTCATCAACTCAATCTTTATCTGTTTCCATCCAAATGTCAAGTACACCTGCAGCTACACCTGAAAGTCAAAATGAATCTACTACTGGGACACCTGAAAATCAAATTGCACTTCAGATTAGAACTGAAGATGTAGCCCCAGTTACAGATGCAGAAAACAAGAAATCAAGATCCTTTTCTGGTGTATGGGTGAAGGACTGTTTCTGTGACTCTGTTATAAGTATCACTGTATCAGAGTCACTTTCTAACCTATTAAAAGTAACTGTATCACATCTTTGCAGCCATATGGTATCACTGTATATTAGAGGTATATTATGACTATTTTCTGTGACTCTGTTATAACTGTTTGTTCTTTATGTTATACCATGATTCAGGTTTCTCTGCCTGTTTGGTTAGAAATCATATTATGCAGTTTGCAATGATTAAGTTTTATGTAAATGGGTTTATTGAATTAAAACAGAAATGTATGTTCATATCACTGTATGTCTGTAGCAGGCATATTGTATGTCTGTATTGGACCTTTTTTTTTGCATAAGTATCACTGTTTTCTGGCTATGCGGGTTAAACCACAAAATATCCCGAACCCGCCCGACCCGCCTGTGGACGGGTTGGTAGTTGGTTTTTATTATCAAAACCCGCCTATAGACGGGTTGGTAGTTGGTTTTACCCGAAAACCGACCTGCCCGCCCGTTGTGCAGCCCTAGTTACCTCCCAAGAAATGCTAAGTTTAAAGCCTTCAGCCAGACTAAGAAAGAATTAGTCACCTCATAAAATCATATAACAATAGTCGGAACAACTGTGGGTCGTCTGAATCAAATAGTGATATCACAAATAAGAGGAAACAACAACAGGCCAAGAAAATGAACAAACCGAGCACACCCTTATCTAGTTTTCTGTTTACAACAACTACTTCTAGTTGTGGTTCAGGTTCAGGCTCTATAAAAGGGTCTAGATAAAATATTTTCATGGGATGGATTTCCTCGTAGGCAGGATTAAAAGAATCAGGTTGTAGAGTCTGGAATAACTCAACTAAGAACTTATAAGCACATAATAATAACCTGAATAATTATGGATCCTCAAAGTCAATCAGATTTGACTCACACAATCGACTACTATGAAGGTGGTCATTCTTAAAAAAATGTGTCGATTCTAATTCCCTAAAGTAATTATGCTTAGTCTCAAAACTCAATAACTGACACATTTGAAATTCTAACGTTCCCACATATGGAAGAATATATTTTGGTCGGAAAACAAAGTCAATCTTGGTATTATCGCCTAGGTAAACCACATCGACCAAAGGATGGGTTTCTAACAACTGAACTTCTTTCCGGACATGATTAGGTTCGGGAAACAGTTCTTGAAGATAGTCTCTTAATATGGTAGAGGCACAAACATCAAGTCCCAAGTGAGGGACTTTTAAAAGAGTCAAAGGTAAAGCACAGGGAGAACGATAATCACCCCCAAACTTAGAATTTTGGGTGTCTATAGATAGACTAGTCACAATTTCCCTAATTTCTAGATCATCATATTCCTGAAAATGGTCAAGTGCTTCTTCTGAGTTATAATCAAGTGGTGCATCCTCACTCATATTTAAAATATCTATGGGTCTATCTTTGTTACCTAAGACTATTGTTTCTAAATCACTGGACTCTAAAACAGTATTCTCAGGATAAACCTGTTCCTCTAAACCATTATCGACTTCTAAACAAGAAAATTCTACATCGTCTAAAACAGTGGTATCTTTAGTCAAATCCTCTTCCTTTTGAATAGGTGAATAATCATTAAAATTATTTGGATCTGAACCAGAAATAATACTATCATCATGAAAAACAATTGGAGTGACAATTTCTTGATCACTCTGCCTGTATATTTCAAGTTCTTCATAAACACTATCCTCATCATCATAATAATATGAAGATGTTTGAACCACGTCTAAATAAGTAGTATTGCCAATTCTATCCTCAGCCATTCCTTTATGATTCTTCTTTTATCCTCAGTGCACTTCTTGATGGAATTCTCTAGAGAAAAAACTAGATCATAAGTGCTAGATCGCAACTGCTCGTGTGATTCTTCTAGAGGCATAATAGGTTCATTATAAGGACTACTAGGTTGCATCTGCTTTAGGGCATCCATCCAAGACAAAGTACTCGAATCATCATAGGGAGTACTAGATTGCATCTGCTTTAGGGTATCCCTCCAAGATAAAGAACTAGAATTTTGCTCATGTGATTCTTCTAGAGAATGATTTGGGTTATCATAGGGAGTACTAGATTGCATCTGCTTTAGGGCATCCCTCCAAGATAAAGAACTTGAATTTTTCTCACTTTCATGTTCATAAGACGGGTGTATATACCAATAGTAATTGGGATCACCCTGATATGAGTAATAACCTCCAAAAGGTTGGTGGTGATCCCGACTACTGTCCACACAATGTTGATAGTATGGATAATGTCTATTTTGAAATTCAGTCGGATATTCATTGTATTGGTCCTCATAATAATAGTTCGACATTTTATAAAAACTTCGTAATATATTAAAAAAAATATAGAAAATAAATCTTAACATGAAGGTGTTCTAAACGTACACAAACAAGGCTGACTCAACAAAATCAAACCTATCGAATCTAGCAAACAAAAAGCATGATGGATCCACTTAGATTGTTTATAGACCAGCTTCTATTCCTTCGAAAGGCAACTAGTTACAGTTTTAGCAAACCTTTAGAACGATCCAAATTAGATTAAGTCGAAGAGAAACAGGATAAACTCTAAGGAGCTTTGATAACCCTCTATTTGGCAACTTTTCTTTGGGTTACAAGGCGTCTCTAATCAACTTAAAATAATCTTCCTGAACTTTGAGTTAGGATAACAAAGTAACCAATACAGTCATTAGGAACGAGTTTCCTATAAGCTCGTTACCCTATCTGTCTCTTTCTAGTCAAATTTTATGGCTTAGGTTCGCGTTTGGTAACGTGTTCCTAAAGCGGGCAAGAAGGAAACGGTGATGAAATCCGATTCCTCATCTTGTATGGCCAGTTCTTGCCCTTTACTAGAAAAATAATTATGTATTCAATTCCTCAACATATATGCATACGAAGAATACAGCAAACCCACTTGTAGGGGATTCGTGGGTTGATCGAGTCTTACCTCCCGTACCAGACGGGGGATGAATCTGTTGTAGTCGACTCGGGCCACCAACTCATGTGTCAGTGTACGAACCCGAAGGGCCGAGACAATATCGTAATTGTCGTCCTTCCCTGTTGCTGTTTATATTTAAATTACCCTTCCGTAGGGTTTAAAAATAATAATAATGTCCAAAGTCCCAAAATAAAGTCCAAAAAGTGTCCAAAATAAAATAAAATTACAGGACTACTCAAAATTTCCTAATACAATTTTCTAAACAAATAAAATCTAATTTAAAAATAAAATTCTTTGTTTTCTTTTCCATTCTTTAAGCTTTAACTTTAACTCGAAGTCTTTAATCACCAAAGTCTTTGGCTCTATTTCATTTCAATCCAAATCCAAAACCTGTAGCAAAAAGAAAAATACCCAAAGAAACGTAAAATCGAACAAAGTAAAACTAATACTAAAAACAAAAATAAAAACCTAAAACTCTAAACCTAAAGACAAGTCCGCGTCGGCGGCGCCAAAAATTGATGTTGTTTTTAAATAGTGGTAAAAAGGTTCGATACTTAGATTTGTAAAGATTCGATTTTTAAACCTAATTTTTAATAACTAAAGATAAAACAGATTAAACTAAAATTGATTTCAAATTATGGGAATGACTGAGACTAAGGATTCCACCATTAGCCAATTTTTAAAGTGATAAAAATCTTGCAACTCGTATATTCAGTTTATCCAAAATATTGCCAAAGTTAGGTTTTCAAAATAATAGTTGTAAATCGAAAGCATGAGACATCAAAAGCTCTAAGCTCAGCAAGACTCATCAAAAGAAAACACAACTAATTGATAAAAACCATTTTTTCCAATTTTAATTCAAAGCAAATAATAATAAAATAATTGCAAAAAATAAATAAAATAAGAATTACCATTTTATTATTGGAAAAAATAGCTTCCTCCGTCGCCCCAGTGATGGTTATTAGCTCATCATGTTGGAAACACTCTTAAAATAATCGTTCATGGCTCAAAAAGTGTTTACAATGAAGAAATAAAAGTAACACAGAAGAACTGATACACTTATAAGCGTTACAGAAAATGTTCTCTGCGTTGATGAAGAAGACAGAAATAAAGTACGGACCCTGGACGCTATAGAAATACGAAGGAATAAGCGACGGGTTCAGCGACAGTTTTCTGGATACTTATGTTCTTCGTGTGTTCTTCACCAACAGATTTTTTCTTTTCTTCCTGAAATTTTCGGTGGTCTCTGACTTGATTTTTCTTCGACCCTTTTGCTATTTATAGGCTTGGGGAACCCTAATACATCATCCTTAATCGATAAGGACACCAATAACCATCCATATCCAACTCCAATTAGTTGTAAATACGATTCAGGGACAAACTCCCTTTTCCGACTGTGACATGAAGGGTGCCCCCAATCCAACTGGAGGGTGCCTTTATCACTTCAGCTGGGTGCCTTTAGTAATTTTTCTGAGTGCCTTTAATAACTTTTTGAGCCGATTTTTCCACAATTATTTATTTCTCAAAAATACCTACAAAAACATAAAAACCCTAAATAATAAAAAATAGATACTATCAAAATAAATAATCGAGCACAATTTAGACACAAAAATGTATCTATCATTGGGACCGCATTATTCAATTCCCTTCCGCCAAAGTGAGGTTAATAATGTGACTGTACGCTCAAAGGTTACTCAATGTACACATTAACCTTATGGTTACCGCATACACTCATAACAAAATTTAATTAAATGCACGTATATATGTAATTTGAGCATATTATATATATTTATGTCCAAAAAATATTGCAGGTATTGCATCATAGAAATTAAGGACTAACATCAAAAAGAAACTTACCACTGTACTATAGGATGAAAAAAACTATGATAACTAAACACAAGAAGAAACTATTTCGGAGCGGGAAGATCAACATTTGGAGAACGATGTTTGGGGATCTATTTATGAGCATATTCTTTGGTAAATCCATCTTTCTTTACTCTATCTAGATTATTATTTATTGTTTTGGATATCCCTATACGAGCTTCAATTTTTTGCCAGGAGGCTTTGGCAAGTGCAACCTCAAGCTCCTGCGCCAGCTCACTCACTTGGCCCGCAACTTCTCTGGCACGCACATCCAATGAAGTAGCTTGTGCTTCCCAATATTTTCCTCCCTTGCTCAATAGCCAGATCATGTGCGACATTATTAACTCTAGTAGTCTCAAGTTTCAGGTATCCCTCAGCCTTTTCAGCTGTAGTGGTTACAAGTTTAAGCCGTTCTTCTATTTCACTAGTTTTGACAACGCCGGGTTTTAATTGTTCCTCAGCTCCCTCAACCTTGGTGATTGCAAGCCCAAGTTGTCCCTCAACTTCTTTAACTCTAGCATTTGCAGTTTCGAGTTCTCCCTCAACTTTTCAACTCTTGAAGTTACATTTCTGAGCTTTTCCTTGAAGCATGTAATATAATGTAAATCGAAAGATTAAGTAACGTAAGCAATTGTATCAAATCGCAATTACGTAATATAATAAGATACCTCCTGCGAGGAATCCAGACTCTTCTAGTTCATAAAATATATCCCATGCATCCTCAAGATAATCAAATTCATATGAATTTTTTTGATAGTTGTCAGTAAGACGATAGAGATCTTGACGATATTGACCCAACTCTACCTGTTTTACTGCATCTTCACGCCGTAACTGATTTATTTCACTTGTCAATTTTTTCATTCCTTTTTGTAAACAATGAATATCAACATCACACAGACATTCAAATTCTAATAATATGGAGATTTTAGATCGAGTTTCTACTAATACATTTGTTTTGGCATGAGCATCAGATACCACATTATCTTTAATAGATTCAACAATATAAGAAGAATACTGCGAATCATTGAATGAACCGGAGGATGAAAATTCCACAAGAATCTTCTTGCGTTCTTCATAGAGTTTGCGGGTCTCATGCTCTAACTTTTCTATCCGCACCCAAGCATCAACAACACTAGTTTTCGTCCAAGCAAGAGCAGCATTAGATTCCTCTTTGTTACGCAGAAACTCCGAATGCAATAAATGATACTTTGTATATAATTATTCATGCTTGAACTTAGCGTGACTCAGATCATCAATTAACATATTACATCTCTCTTTGACCTCCATATTCTTCTTATTAACTTCAACTACATGATCAGTGAGGCAATGATTTCTATTACACATCATATTTATAAGGTATGAACTCCCCACTGATCCCATAAAGTATAATTTAGAGAAAAACAAAAATAATCGAAAAATCACAACAGAAGAAAAGAGATTAAAACTTGATTTTGGAGATCCAGCAGTTGTTGACGAAGAATCTCGTTATCCCGTTTCAATCCATCTACACTTTTTTCTACTGCACTTCTTTGCAACAATTGTTCCCGTAATCTAGAGTTTTCCTCTTCAGATTCATTTAGCTTTTTTTCCCACATGTCCATATTTTGTCTCCATCTTTATGGATCGACCCATAAAAAATTTATACAAAACATAAACAACCTTTTGACCACGAGAGAGCTGCAATTTTAAGTCACTTTAAAATAAATAAATAAATAAATTTTTACTTGCAAGACAGCTTGTTGAGGAAACAAATATGCTCCACCATTCGCAAGGGCCATCGAACATGCAAGCGATGAAGGAAGATATAAATCAACAGCAGGACGAACATGATTGCCTTGATTTTCCAGCCAAGCTTCTTTTACTAATTCATAAGGGAAAGATTGCATGTGTTTAAACAAAGATACTACATAGCAAAATCAGTCTCTACAGGATGAAAGTCATGCGAAACAGATAATAAATTCTTTGACATAAACCAATGAAAAGATTTTTCCTCTATTTCATCAGTCATACTTTCATCCCCCAACTTCTCTTTACCTCTGCTCTTATTTAAAGTACCTTCACCACCACTTGCATTCTCAGCAGTAGTATTTACTTCAGGCTCTTTATTAGACAAATTTTCCTCATGAATAGAACGAAAATTCCAATCTTCTTCAAATAAAGGTGTAAATGGAGAAGGCAGAGATAAAAATTGAAAAACATTAGAAGTAGACGCACCAGTACCCATACCATGCTCTAAGGGAATTGACTGATTCATGGGTTCATTATTCCTAGTCTCTCCCGTAATAACAGAAGCGTCTACGAGCTCATCAAATTGACCCTCAAGCTCATCTACGGGCTCATAAGATTGACCCTCAAGCTCTCGAGTATGTGCGGGCTCAACAGAAGTATCTTTTGGTTCAAGATTACCCTGATCAAATGATTCTTCTTCTTGGATCGTTGATTGAAGATAAATACTATTTCCCTCACCATCTTTCTCTACCTCAACATTATTATCTCCACTTTTCCCAGCTTCTCTTAGAGAGGGGCTTGTTGTCTCAAGAATTTCTCCCTCTTCCTGCTCACCAGTGGAAATACGTAGAGCAACCTTGGTCTTTTTACAACCCTATTAACAATAAAACAAAAATAGAATTCAATAAATAAATTAAGCCCACATATAATATACAAATTCATTAAGGTAATTGATACATTTCCACAAGCAACAACAACTTTTCTTTTCTAGCCCGCATCACTTCCGGAACCCTCTTCCACTCGTAACTATACATAACAGTATAAACATATTAAAGACAAGAAATAAACATGAGGACCAAGTGTTAGAACTGTGTATACCACATCGTCATACTTGAAAGAAAAACCAGTGAAGTTTAACTTCAAAGGACAATACATATGCGACCAGAAGAAAGGTTGTGAACCACATTATCTTGCACAAAATCCTAAATCCATGGGCCTTCAATTACCAGAGGGGTACGATACCACCTGAAGTCATGGTCATCACGAATTTTCTCCTTCAAAGGATTTTGCATTCGAGGAATAAACTTCAACTTGGAATTATCGATCTCCCAAAGAAGACAAAAACCCTCATTAGATCCACGACCCGGACCAACACTCCATTTCTTGTAATTCCTCACATCCATAGAATCAACATAGGTAGCTTGGTGAGTTTATGACATTCATTTAATACATGCCACCAATTTTCATTATATTGAGCAATGAAGCGATCCACACAATGATTATGTACTCTACTACGACCCGCAAGATCTTTATACTGAAATGAATCTCCACTTTTGTATAAAGGAATTTCTAAACCAGCATTCAATGCAACCGCAACTATTAACAATTTATCCTGAGTATACGCGAACTTACTTATCAAATCAAGTGTTAATTTGTCACCTTCAGTAGGATCATAAAAAGAAACTTTAAAATCATTAAGATTATGCTTTCTTTTAAATTTTGTAAAATCCACGGACTTAGAACTTAGATTATCACTAGCCCGCTTATTTCTAGAAGAAGAAGTCTTCTGGACCGCAATAATAGTTGTACTAGCAACATTTGGCAGAGCCTGTGTATGATGGACAATTTTAAGGGGTTGAACATCTGAGGGACCAGATTCTCCTCCAATTTTTCGCTTCTCAGCAAAGTATTGGGATGTTTTCTTCTCTGAAGAATGACTGCTTTGGTGCATGACAGATTTAGACACACTACTGTCTTTTTCTCCTGACATGATAAATTTTATCTACAAACAATCAACAGAGGCAAGAACAATCAATGGCGGATTCATCTTCAACTTTGATAATGAACATGGGCAAGAACAGATGAAAAACTAGATCAATCATGGTTAATCATGGGTTTTAAATTCATTTACCAACATACAAAGAGACCAGGATATCAATCAATTATGAACACTAGCAACTGAAAAACTTTCTATACAAAAAAATCGGCAGATTTAATTCATAAACATCTCGGGATCATGGATGCCATCATTACTCATCATTAAATTTTTTCAAGATTATCATTATTCATCATCAAAGTTCAAGCAAAGGAAGTTGACAGATTAAAATCATAAACATCTGAGGATCATGAATGCTTTTATTACTCTTTATTAAAGTTCAATCAATAAAGCTCTTATCTGCAACAATGGTGAAATCAAAAAAGTCTTGTCAAGAAAAAGCTTGAAATCAGAAGGAAAAGATACTTAATCTTAATAAAAAGAAACCCTTGATCAAAAAAGAAGATTGAGACAGAGATTAAACTAATTAGATTCCAAAAATCTCTGAAAAAGTTTCTGAAAAAGAATAAACGAGACCTTTATGAAGAAGAAGATAATAATAAGTGATAAGAGTTTGATAAGACTTGATTTTATACGAAGAATCTGAAGAATAACCGTCAAAAGATTAAAATAAATAAGAGAGAGAATTTACAGAAGGCATGAAGATTGAGAAACGTGATAAATTTTTCTTCCAATTCTACCCTGGAAGAATAAGAAAGAAAAATGGGCAAATTGTAAATACCAAATCTCCACCATACACATGTTATAATTTTTAAATAAATTCACCAGATTACAATAACTCGAGAAGTATCGAATCAAGGACTTTATTATTCTTTTTATATATTCTGAGGAAAATCAACGGTTCAAATAAATCTAACAGGTGGTTGATTTGACACGATAAAGATAAGAGAGATGGCGCAGAACTGACATCGTTACTGCATGAAGGACACATCTCAATCATACAAGTTGCGAGACAAAAAAGTCAAAGCATGACATGGAAAGAGTCAAAGCATGACACATCTTTCCCGAAAGAAATATGTCGAACATGCCATGCATAACTCAGAAAAGATCAACGATCCATTATTTACTTTATTCACACCATATTTACGAAAAAATCTACGTGGAAGAATCTAATTAAGTAAACAAAGAGGTGGAACCGCAAAGAGAATGCGGTCCACCCTGCGTATTATCAAGTAAAGCAATAAAATCCCAAACATATTCTGCAGGAATATACGGGAAATATGCGGAACAATCACTTATATAGTATAAAGATAAGATCAAATAGCTAGATAGATAAGATTGAGTGGACCCTTAAAATTTCTATAAATACTAAACTTATGAACAGACGAAGTGGTCGGAAAAATTAGACTGAGAGGATAACATTAGACTAAATGAAAGAAATTAGGAAAGAAAAGAAAGAAGGTTTTGCTTCATATATTCATTATGTATCATGTACTTATTTCAATCTTGAATAATAACCACTTTATCATTGATTTCACTTTATTTTGATGTCCTACGTATTATTCATTTGGTTGTTTTACTAGATTATTTTTTAGTAATCACAAAAAGCTAGAGAATTAATGTTGCTACAATGAAAGAAGTGGTGATGATTAGAAGTTCATAAATTACTAGTGCTACTTATGATGGATAAATCAACCAACAACTAAGATAAATCATGAATCAAGATGATTATCCATTGAATTCGATTAATCTCACAAAAGAATAAGAATCAGATTGGTTAAGTAAAACTGGTGTTTTATTCGAAAGAAATCAAAACCAAAGTATATCTCATTTAGCATCATCATCTGAAAAATTGAAAAGAAGAAGTGAAGAATTAAAACGCAGTCAGAGCAAAAAACAGAACCAAATGAGTAAAAGATTAGGATAGAATTTTCTATATAATAGGGTAATAAACGGCTAGGATGATGCCCAGTGGTAAAATCTATGGCTATAAAAAATAATATATTTTTTTACGGGTAGGCGGATAGGATAGGATAATTTTATGGCTTATCCGCCACCCTACCCATTTATAACGGATATCAAAAAAGTTATATGTCACCCTACCCATTAAATGGCGGGTAGGATACGGATACAGATACGAATACAGATAAAAATTAGCGGGTAGGGTAGAAATGACAAATATGGTGGATATGTGCACCCTTACTCTTAGTTATCTTATTTACCACCCAAATATATTTTAAAATATCCTAAATGCTATGAAACTAGAAAATAAAGAAGAAGAAATAGAGAGAGAAAAGTAAAGAGAATTATCATTAGATGTGTGTCAAAATACACGAGTTTAAGTCTCTATTTATATACATAAGAGACTTGGTTCCCAACTATATGGAAACCCTAATCTTAGATACAAGGGCATCTTAGTCAATAAATTTATATTTATAACACTCCCATTGATAAGCACTGTGGCTAAGTCATTACAAACATAGAAGGAAAACTCAAAAGAGAAAAAATTGCAACTACATAAGCATGTAAAGACACAAACATTGTTGGACATGCATATGTTGCCTTGTTAAAACCTTGACAAGGAAAACCCAGTGGGATAAAACCTTGACGAAAGAAAAATAATACAACGCGATAAGACATGTAGAATGCACCTTATATGATGGTGCTCCCCCTGATGAGTACTTCGGTAAATTCTTGGCTTGCAAATCTTTGATTTGAGATTTCCCAATTTGATGAACGAATTTCTTGAATGCAGAAGATTGTTGTGCTTTCGTGAAGAAAATTGCTAGTTGATGAAGTCTTGTTTTGTGTAACATAAGCAGTGTTGTCTTTGATTAATACTCTTGGTAAGTTTACGTTCTTCTTCAACACATTGAGAACTTGTATCATGGATTATTACTAGCTTCTCGAAGATGATTTACAGAAATAGTTGATGTAGTTTCTTCAACAAAGTTCCAAGATACGAATACATTATCATACGTGAACAAAAACCGTATTTGGGATTAAACCTTATGTGGTTCAAAAGGACATCCAAATTCCTAGGGGATGATTATGTTGATTTGGTCTAATCAAACGTGGGCATCTACTAAATAGACAAAATTATACAACTCCCCCTTGGATGACCACCATGTTAAATTTAAATTGCCTCACTAAAACCTTACCAGTAAAACTCAATGGGAAGAAAAATCTGGACGAATGAAAATAGAGTATAATATCAACATTTTGAAATTAAACGTCAGTGAGATGTTGTCTCGTTAAAACCTTGTCAGGAAAACCACATGGGACAAAACTTGAAACGAAGGGAAAAGAGTACAACTTTTGACGTAAATATGGATGCTAACTCAACAAATATGAGTATTATAGAAAACAAGCACCAAAATCATAACCCTAGTTTATATCATAGACAAGTTTTATGCAAACATAATATTTAAACTGCATATTTAATGAAAAATATAAGATTTATACTGCTAAAACGTGAATTTTAGTGTTTTTTAGGACTCTTCAAGAGACTTATAAAGCTGATATCATCAACTAATTAATCCGGATTTTTGGTTTTGTAGCAAATTTCTAAAAACACATAAATGATTGATAAGCCTAACATAATCGAGTCAGGTGGCTGCCCGAATATAATTTGAATCCTCAAAGGATTATAAATTTGAATATGTTCTTCGACAACATTTAATGTGTGAATACAAATACGAGTCCTTCAAGGAATACCACGCCAACTGCATCATACACGGTGAACAAAGTATTATTGAACCAATCATAGGGTTTGAAAAAAATGAAACCCTCAAATCGTTTTTACAATGATCATATTTCTTGTACAACTCATGAAGACTACACCAACCTGTAATTTTCATAATTCAGGCTTGCACGTTTAAGGTTTTAAGTTTTGGATCCAAGTATTGTGTTATTAAAGAGATTTCAATCCAACATAATTTGGATTTTGTACATACCAATCACATATGTCGATATTACTCTGCAAAGGGGTTAACAACCACCATCATTTATTATTTCAGTAGCTAATTTAAATGAATATTCGACAATTATATTAGCTTACCACGATCCCACATAATTCTTAAGTGTATGCATGTCTTGAAAAAATTCACAGGATTGCTGGTACCACCGCCTACTGGCATTATAATCTCCTCATCTTCCAGTGAGGAAATATGAACCATGAAAATGTGGATCTTCTTTTGATAGACTCTGTTGGAGCATTATCTGTATCCTCTTCTAAAATGATACTTATTGTTGTATGTGATTGAATTTGCCTTTTCAAGAGGAAAATTAAAGCTTATATAAAAGCATAATGAGACACTTTCATGCCTATTCAATGACAGGCTTTTTTGATTTGATCATGATGGGAGAGAAACTGATATAACTTATAAGTTAATTAACACCAACCTCTTGTAGTATATAGTCTCCCCCTATTATGGCGGAAATATTTCCATCTCATATACGAAAAATTCAAGTTTCGTAAAGTATTATTCGATTAATTCGAGACATATACTTATAATGAAATATGTCTTTTGACATAAAAAAAAACAGTCTTAATAGATACATATATTTACCATCAACCATGGACTACTTTAAAAAAAATATATATGTTAAAACAAAAAGTATTGAAATTATGCAGACAAATCTCCAATAACTGTATGACCTCAAGGGCCAACGAGATAATGATTTAGAATGAAATTATGGACACTATTTTTTATCAAAAGAAAATTAAATCAAGATCAATATAGTCACTACAAGGACTAATTATATTGGCTAACAAGCCGGGTGCGCACCCTTTGATCTTTTGTGTCCTACTGTATTCCAACAAGTGGGACGGTTTCAAATGTTGGAAATTATTACCACGAGGAGAATTTACTCAATATCCCTCAAGAATGCAACGATTCTTCATTGCAATTGTATTTTCAGTTGTTACTACCATAATAACGATATATCTCATGATGGGATTGATAGAGAAATCCAATTCCAATTGGTTTATATGATTCTTTGTGAGAAAATATAGAAATTACAATTCCAATTGGTTTATATGATTCTTTTTGAGAAAATAGAGAAATCAATATCGCTATTCTTTGTAGAGAATAATCAACTTTGTGGTTGATGAATAATTTCTTTGAAGTAATAAAAACCAATGGTTTTTTATTAGATAAAACCATATTTGATGGTAGAAGTTCATTTTCTAAGACCCATAATATTGACAAAAATTTAGAAATATGCCAATTTATTTTCTCTCATCTCAAATGATGGAGATATTCAACACCAATTGGTTTTTACGATTTACCAAACTCGTATCGATAAAATAAAAAAAAAATTATCGTTTTGGTCATCGCATAAGGAAAATCCACTTAATCTTTGGTTGATGGAAGGTTTCTTGTAAATAAATAGAAACCATATGTGTAAATCATATGATCCGTGTCTAAGAGCGTCCATAATGGGACGATCAAAACACGGAGTAAAGATCAAATAGATTCTTTGGTCCGGAAAAGTGAGGCGCAGGGCGCGAGTAAAAGTAGTGGATAGTCCAGATTTTTCACCGTAGCAGATTACATTTGGCATTTATTCCGGAATAAACTTGGTTTAGTCGGGCGGTTTCGTAGTCTTCCGCCTGATGGTAAACGGGTGTGTAGTGAACCGCCTGGCATCAAGCGTCGTTCTAGCATAACGTTTAGAAACACGGGCGGTAACCTAGGACTCCGCCTGATCAAGCGCTAACCTAGGACAACGCCTGGTGGAGCGAGCGTCTGGGGTCACGCCCACTAACAGGCGGGTAACCAAAGCCCCGACCCATTGGAACGTAACGCTAGAATACCGCTTGGTCCAAGCGTAATGGTAAGGCTCCGCCCAGCATGGAGCGTTACGCTGATCCTCCGCCCAACACCATTTAACATCGCATTACCTAATGCATTACTAGGAGTCCGCTTGGTAAGGCTCCAATATTACACCTAGTGTATTACTAGGATTCCGCTTGGTAAGGCTCCAAGCATAAGCTTAGTAATGGAAATTAAGTAAACTAAGTAATGGAAATTAAGTAAACTAGATTAGTATTAAACTAAGCATTAAGTAAACTTAGCATTAAACTAAGCTAAGTATTAAAGTAAACTAAACATTAAGTAAACTAAGCATTAAGTAAACTAAGTAATGGAGCGGCATTGTAGGAGTCTGCTTGGGTTTTGTAGGCGGGACGCTAGGACACCGCCCGTGTTGATGTTTGCACACGCTACTCTCGCACAAGACATACTCTATCAGGCGTGATGCTGGCACACCGCTGATAGGCACATTTTTATGTCTAAATTACGCTCGATTATCTATTTTGATAGTGTTAGTTTTTGTACTTAATGTGTCTTTTTATGTCTTTGTAGGTATTTTTGAGAAATAAATAATTTGGGAAAAATTGGCTCGAAAAGTGATAAAAGCACCTGGAAAAATGATAAAGGCACCCCTTTTCATTTCAAATCCGAGAATGGCGGGAACACGTGAAGAAAACTTCTGATACGGGAGTTACGTGATTTTGTGAGATTTTGAGTGTTTCTAAGTTACCCAAAGACTAGAAGAGATCAACACAAGCTTAAACACATCAGAGAAATTCAGAGAAAAGGACTTGGTTCCTGTTTTGGTTTCAAACAAATTCAGAGATTGATTGGGAGTTGTTTTAAGAGTTTGATTTGACTTAGAAGACTCTCTAGGGTTTGTACACCCTATATATATCCAAGAGAAGGGTTGAAATAGGGGGGACAGAGCTTGGAAACCACCGAAAAACCCAAACAGACAACACGTTTCTGCTGCTGCCGGAGAAGAAGAGGAAGAACAAACAACACTTCAGAACTGTCGTTGATAGTGCTGTTTCTGTCACTGTTTAAGCTGTTAACCCGTTCTTCTGCTTCTGTAACGCACCGAACCCTGTACTGTAACTCTTATAAGGGTCTCTATTCGGTTGTGTTACTTCTTTTAGCCTTTTGAACACTTTTTGAGCAATGAAAGACTAATTTGGGTGTGTTTCCATTACAATGAGCTAATCACCATTAATGAGGTGACGGAGGAAGCCTTTCTTCCAATAATTAAGTGGTATGTCTATTTTATCTATATTTTCTTTACAATTCTTTTATTATTAATTGATTGATTAAAATTGAAAAAATTGTTTTTCTTAAATAGTTGTGTTCTCTTTTGATGAGTCATGCTGGGTTGACTGCTTTTGATGTCTCATGCTTAGGATTTACAATTATTCTTTTAAGAACCTATTTTTGGCATATTTAGATTAAATTGAGCATAGAATTGTTAGGCATATCATAGAAGTATTGGTGAATGGTGGAATCTTAAACCTTAGTTTTCTTCCATCTATTTTTAAAATCAAATCTGTTTAATCATATTTATTTTTAGTAATTAAAAATTAGGTCTAGAAATTAAATCTTCACAAGTCCGAGAATCAAACACTTTTACCACTATATTAAAATGACATCAACCGCCCCATCAGGCGATTGTCTAGTGCTCCGCCCGTTTCTTGGGCGTGGTCCTAGGAGACCGTCCACAATCAGGCGTTATCTTCCGTTC
Organism: Papaver californicum; assembly: GCA_023531435.1. Lineage (NCBI taxonomy): Eukaryota > Viridiplantae > Streptophyta > Magnoliopsida > Ranunculales > Papaveraceae > Papaver > Papaver californicum. The sequence goes on from JAJJMC010015296.1 coordinate 1,367,115, forward strand.
CCCCACATCAAGCGTTACGCTAAGAGTCCGCATCGAGCAAGCGTTACGCCAGGATCACGCCCGTCTCACCAAGCGATACGCTAGGACACCACCCAACACCAGACGTTATTTTAGAGCACCGCCCGACCATTTACCGTTTGGGACGGACCAAAGACTAAAATTTTTAGTCTTTGGTCTTTTGGGATACTCGTCCCACTGTGGACGCCCTAAGGGACAAAGATATCAAATTTAATTGACCGTAGATTTTTCAACCATGCACGTGATTGATTACCATAAAAATAATCAAATTACGATAACACCAAATTTTGGTGTTTATAATTTCATTAAAAGAATAGAAACTGTAAATTATATTTCGATGGATTATTTTTTATTTTTTTTCTATGAAAGAAATTAGAGAAAAAAAGAAATCAAAATAATTCGCCAAAATAGATTATCCATATATTAATAATGTTTGATGATTAAAAGAAATCAAATAATATATTAGTGATTAATTTTTCGTTAAATACTTGCTATGTAAACAAAGATTTACAACTGCAAGCTCTCACCCATCCACCAATGTTATATATTGTTCTTTCTCATGTGCCCTTGGGATAGACTAATGCTAAGTGTCGTTTGGTATCGATTACAATTATTAAGCTATCCAAGTATCCAGCCGAGCCTATATATAGGCACATGCAAACACATAACCAAAAACCAGTTAGTGTTACTATATACACCAAAGAAGGAAATTCAAACTGTATGTATGCAGATTAATAAAATAATATTAAATAAGATTCAAAAGTAATTTCCATCATTTTTTATAAAATAACAACTGATCAATATTATTTGGCCAAAAACAGGTATATAAGTGCTGTCGAGAATTACTAATCAATATTGAATATTGTTTTGCTGTAACGATGATACGACATCGTACTGATATTATTCATTCAAATATGATAATCAGTGAATAAAAATATGATTAAAAAATTATTTTCATATATATCATAGGATTTATGAGATAACAAAAAAATTTAACACATATAAATTAGATGTAAAAAGAAAATATCATCGATATTATTCATTCAAATATGATAATCAGTGAATAAAAATATGATTAAAAAATTATTTTCATATATATCATAGGATTTTTGAGATAAAAAAAAAATTTCACACATATAAATTAGATGTAAAAAGAAAAACAAATAAATAACCTAATTAAAAATTAGTTTTTCTTTTGCTTTGTTTGAATAAAAAACAAGAAAAAAGATGATTGTATATTGAAATAAGAACAAAAAATTGATTGATATAAAAAAAATCTAAACTACCCTGTTTAGAGCGTGCTGATAACGTGTTATGAAACTAGAAAATAAAAAAAAAGATATAAAATAGAGATAGAAAAGTAAAGAGAATTCTCATTAGATGTGTGTCAAAATTAGGGTTGTCAATGGGTCCGGGTCCTTCCGGGTACCACTGGACCCGAACCCGGATCCTACTTATAAAAGTCGGGTCTGGTTCCTAATTTAGTGGACCCGGAACCGGATCCGATTAAAAAACTAAATACCCGTCGGGACGACTATTTAATAGGTCTTCTAAAATCAACTATAATTATTTTAAAATTCTTTATATTGGCTTGAAACGAATAATTTTTCAAATAAAGTTATTGTTACATGTATGTAAATGTTTAATTAAAGATTAAATTTAAGAATATAGATGAAAAAAAAAATTCAAGCAAAAATAGACGAAGTTTTTGAATTTTAGGTAAAATTAACAAACAAATGACAAATGTTCAGGTATCCGATACCTGCGGATACCCGTCGGATAATACCCGTGTAAGATTTCGGGTCCAATCGGGTAATACCCGTCGGGTCCTAAGTTGCTAATGGGTTCAATTTTAGGACCCGAACCCAATTCATCCGGTTCCGGTTCCAGGTAATGGGTACCCATTGACAGTCTTATTCAAAATAAGAGTTAAAACCTTTATTTATATAGATATGAGACTTGGTGCGCAACTATATAGAAACCCTAATCTTAGATACATGGGCATCTTAGTCAATAAACTTAGGTTTATAACACTAAATACTATTTTCATATATTTTGATTTTTTTTTTACACCAACAATTTTTTTTATCCACCTTATATTTAAAAACCCTAGAACCCGAAAATTCCACATCTAATCACTACTTTTCCAACCCACCACCATCGTCACCATCATCTTTTTCCACAACCAACCCTTCCTTTAATTTTTTTTCTTTCTTTTCTTTTTTAATTTAAAAAAATTAGACGACTAAGACTATTTTTAACATTCATTTACTGTCGACTGATATTGAGAAATTATCGAGGAAGTAAGAAATTTATAGTCATAAAATCCTGAAAGACTATATAACTGCTTTGGATAGTCATATCCTTGACGACTATAATTTTTTTTAGTCGTTCATTTATTGACGACGACTCAACTAAATTTTATGGGCATTATATTCTAGACGATTCAACTAGGTTGTCATATTCTAGACGACTCAATTAAATCTTATTTTAGACCGTTTCTGGTAATCGTATTTTGGACGACTACGATTGTCCTTCCACTTCACAAAATTTACTTTGTAGCTCATTCCATTCATAAATTGGACATTTTTATAATTCATTAACTTACTGAGTATTATTCATTAATATATTAATATTTTCCCTTAGATTTTAAATAGTGGACCTTTAATAATAATGGTTTATTCTCAACAAATTAAATGATAAACGATAAATAAACTATAAGTTTTTGGTGTTGTATAACTAATCATAATTCTAACCTAGGTTTAATAGTTGTTTAATGGTTTTTTTAATGAAAATAGAGATAAATAAAGAAGAAGACAATAAGAATGGCAACAGTTATATCCAAGTTTAATTTGTAAACGGTAATAAAGAAAAAGTAGGATTGAAAAGTAGTGTTACTTTAGAAATTCTTAAGGAGGTAGCAAATAGGTAAATACATAAAAAAAAATTTCCTTCTGGTACAATGACAGCTCGTATCTTCTGTTCCCAAGGGTTTATATGCCAAGCTAATGAGATTGTAACACTTGTCTTCCCTATTAATTTCCACTAAACCAATTATAAATTATGTAATTAGTTTTAATTAATTAGAATTTGGTTAGTAATTTTAATAAAGAAGAAAATATTATGTAAATTTATGTGTATGTATTCTTTTCCTAATTGTATTTCACGGCCAAGAAAAAAAGTATATTTAACTTAACTTCTAATACATCATATTTGTAAGCAAAAAGATTATTGTACTCAATTATTAGGTCTTCAAGTTTTAATCACTAGGTATTTTATAATTCAATGAAGCTTGATCAAGAGGTATAATTTATAAGAATACTAATCATATTGTATATTAACTTATTTTTTATTTTTCTAATTTAAGGGATACTAATTCATGTTTTTTATTAATGACATTGCAGAACTCCTATAGATATACAATGGTTTACAAAAAATGGAACTCAAATTCGTCGCAGATTAGATTCTGACCAAGGTATTGATTTAATTATTTTTTAATTATTTTTTTAATTGATGAACATATTGAAGAGCTATCTGAAACTAGAAATATTGATTTGATACACTCTAAGATACAAAAGGAAGAAATTCCAGTAATTGGGAGATAGTTCTGTGAGTATCAAAAAGTTGCTTGACACGTGGCAGCAATATCAGTGGAGTACAAGATGTCCCGATGCATGATCGAAATGCTGTTGGATCGTACCAGGGATCGAACCAGGGATCGTACCAGGGATCGAACCAGGGATCGAACCAGGGATCGAACCAGGGATCGAACCAAGGATCGAAACATGGATCGAACCAGTCCCGTAGGATAAGAAAATTAGATCGACAAGTGGACGGATAGGGAGAAGCCACATGGAAATACCTGGAAGAGATTAGGTCGACACATGGGACGATTAAAGGACGCCACGTATTGAGAGTTGGGTGAGTCATCGACCCAAGTTGGGTGAGTCATCGACCCAACTCCTCTTCGTATAAAAGAAAAGGGAGAAAGAAAGAGAAGGGATCGGGCTGGCTGGGGGGTCTTCTTCTCCACTTGAAATTGCTGTAAACAGGGAAACTCCAATGGAGTTTTCATTTTTGTAACCAGAAATTAATCAATAAA